>CAUYSK010005735.1:0-15189 GCA_963575035.1 Avahi laniger | reverse complement strand
GAAAAAAAAGAAAGAAATGAAAAAGAGGTTGGGGCTTTTGATTTAGAGGAGACAGCCTAAGAGAGGGTACAAATGAAATAACACCAGACTTCTCAAATTATTGGCTTATCTATTGCAGAAAATTAGCAAATGACTCTATTTAAGCAGTAATAGTTTCAATTTAGGCAGAACATTTGAAAAACAATAACCGTCTAAAGCCCATGGCAGTAATATGGCTTTACAAAAGATTATTGACAAGAGTGTCTTAAATCAGTAATTGGAAGAAATTATTTCAATATTTTTTACTCTTCAGGTAAACTGAATTAAAATTAAAATGGGGGCTGGGTGAGGTGGCTCATGCCTGTAATCCCAGCAATTTGGGAGGCTAAGGCAGAAGAATTATTTGAGGCCAGGAGTTTGAGAGCAGCCTGGGCAACATAGTGAGACTGTGTCTCTACAAAAAAAAAAAAAAAAATTGTTTTAAAATTTAGCCAAGTATGGTGGCATGGATCTATAATCCTAGGTACTGGGGAGGCTGAGGTGGGAAGATGCTTGAGCCCAGGCCAGGAGTTCAAGGTTACAGTGAGCTGTTATCACATCACTGCACTCCAGCCTGGGCAACAGAATGAGACCCTGTCTCTAAACAAAAGGAAAAAAAAAATTAAATGGGTACATCAACATGACTTAACCTTGCATACATCAAAATTTAAAAATCTAATAAAGTTGCAAATGAAGTTAAACAGCAGCAGTAAGGGACCTTGGAAGACATTCTCCCACCTCCTGATATGATTGCTGCCAAGTTGACTTTGAAAGGCCTGTCATCTCCTGTAAGATCTTTGGATGGGAGGTGCTGCAAGGTTTCTAGATTATTAGTTTTAGATTATTAGTTTCAGTGTCTAATGACTGTCTAGAGGATAGATAGATATTAATTCATGCCTGTTGCAAAATAAGAGCAGTTTGTTCTGTTTTATACTTAAAAGGCAAGCAATGATCCAGTCACCATTCTATGCTGCTATTCATATGCTAGTGTTTTACGCAGGCATGGTAGAAATCAATAAATAAGGATTTATTCTCACAAGCGTATTAATTCCTTGCTATTTATATAACTTCTAGTAATAGATAATACTCTAACATTTCTAGACTATACTACCAGTACTGGCATTCCTGAACTATAATACATTCTAATGACCTTGTCTAGTTTGTAAATTACTTTTTCATCATTATTATTATTACTATTGTTGGCCTATAGGATAGAAATCTATTTCTTACAGTTGTGAAGGCTGGGAAATTCGAGATCAAGGCACTGACCACTTTGGTTTCTGGTGAGAGTTCTCTTCTTGGCTTGCAGAAGGCAGGCTTCTTTCTGTGTTCTCACATACTGGGGTTGGGGATAGGGGAAAAGAGATCACATTATATGTCTTTATCCACAAAGTACCACCACCATCTCTCCTACCTCCCCATACTCCACTCCTTCACCACCACTGCCAGCCCTTATTTGTCAGGAAAATCTTGTGCTAGCAGACCTCTTACAAAAAGTATTTAAATTTTAGAAATGGAAAGATCTTCCTGAGATCATCAGCCTCACAATTTGACACGTGACAATTCTGGGACCCAGATGACATCAGACCACCCTGGCAGAGTTCCTGACAACCAATTCTCAATCTGATTTCTTTCTATTCTAATTTTTTTAATAATTACATTCATAAAACTTCAGTTGTTAATATGTTCATTCTTGTTAGCTTTTCCCCTTTCTACAAAGAATGTATCAAGAATACCAACATTGAACAAAGTTCAGAAATAAATTATACTGTGCCTAGTTAGCCTGATGCCATCTTGCCCAAAAGTGCAGTCACTGAGGGAAATCACATGAACCCTGTCAATCCACAAAGACAGGCATAGTTATACGAATAAGCTTAGTATGTCTTGGAAAAACACTCAAGCATTACTAATAAGTCCAAGAAAGCTTTGGCAAAGAGTGAAGGATTTAAATCTGCAGCCATTCAGAATACATGGCAAAGAACCAATCATTTGATATTCAAATTTCTTGGATTTTAAATGGTCCTATTAACTGCTGCTGCCTGGACCCCATTCGTCAAGCTACCAGACAAACTACATTCTTTAGGCAATAACATATCCCAAGGGAGAAACACCCATCAGCCTGACTCTGAACTTCATGAGGGTTCACTAGATGTTGATGATTGACTAAACCATTGAGCATGAAGAGAAGTGGTAAAGGATATGAGTCTAATTACCTGAATCCTGTCTCCCTCTTACCAATTTTGTGACTTGGACAAGATATTTATTCTTTGACCCTTAATTTCTTTGTCTTTCAAATGGAGCTGATGATACCACAGAGGATTGTTGCAAAAATTAAATGAGGTATTGCAGGCAAAGTGCTTAGAGAACACCTGGCACAAAGGAAGCACTCAATAAATGTCAGCTATTATAATTAATTCATTGATAATTTCTTTTTCATAGATATGAACAAATGGCAGGTTCTGAGCACAGTTTTTACAAGCACAACTTGAGTCTGAGTCCCAGCCACTACCAGTTGTGTGACCTTGGCCACATAAGTTAACCTCCCTGTTTCCGTTTCCTCATACTGAAATTAAGCATCATAATATATGCTGGCTATAGTGTTTTATGAGGTTTAGATGAATCAGTATATATAAAGGTCTAAGAATAGTACTTAGCCTGTACTTAGCACATTGTAAACATTTGTTTTTATTCTGGATCTTATGTATTAAAAAAGATACAGTCAGAAATATTCCATTCCATAGACTTACTAGAATGAGAAAAAGTTTTGCCAGCTATTTTCATTATTCTTTGAATCAAAATATTTCATATTCTTATTCTACCCAATAGCTATTATTCTCTTTGACAGGAAATGGTATGAGATGAGAATACCAAGAAATCACACTTTTTTTTTCCACAGTATTCTGTTGAATGACTGTTTTGGCTTTTCCAGGATTATGTTAGATTAGTTGAATAACACCCCAGCCTCCACCGTCACCCAATTTCCACTCATGTTCCCCATAGATTTGTGAGTTTGTACGTATAAAAGAATTAATTAAACTACAAAAGAGTACACATGTCAAAATTTTTATTGTGCAAGCAACAATTCTGCTATGTGGAATGTATTGGGCATCCTAGTTAACAAACCCTTACAACAAAGGTTAAGATACTGAGGGCCACTAAAAGCAACAGGGAGCTGTTGTAATGCAGATTAGAATGAGAATGAGAAAGGAAAAACATCACTCAGAAATCTACTTTTCACCCTGCCAGGATACCTTGATTTTTGTGTCTTGGGCTGTATCATATAAAATGTGTATGTGTGTCTGTGTGTGTGTGTCTATGTGTGTATACAAATAATTATACAAATATCTTAAAGGAAAGCTTACGAGGAAAAAAATACAGCCCCACTACATATTTTTTTCTCCCTTACCTGCCTATAATACAGTGTGATTATTAATTTTCTGTTGTAACTATTCCTGAGAGGGAAAGAGAGCTACTCATTTAAATATATTGAGTCCCTAACACCTTAGCAATTATTCGAACCTTTTCTCTAAGAGTGACAGGAGAGCTGGGACCTTATGTTCACACTGTATTGCAGGCAGGCAAGGGAGGGAAAAAAAGATGGAAAGAAAGAACATAAGACCAACAAACAGGCAATAGGAATTATAAATATTTCCTACCACCATTGCTGCCTAGACTATGTCCTACTCAAAATATTTTCCTGCTCGTCCAAATAGGAATTTTATTTTTTCTTTCAGAGTATAGACAAAACACTTTCATTGTTTGAAGTAACCAACGGTAAGTTACACACAGTCTATACTCGTCCTATTCCACTGCCTATGCATTTGTCTGTCACATGGTGACCTAATATGGTGACATCATCAGGGTTGCCTCTTTTCATGACATTTCTTTTTTTCTTCCTAGAGCAGTATAGCAAAAGAATCATTACTTGTATGATAAATCAAGAAACTATCTACACATATATTGATCCACAAGCTACTATTCCAAGAAAAGAGAATCTGCTACGAAACAGCGAGTGAGTTAGTCCTGTGCGGGAACACTGTGTCGCCTGTGGGCAGCGCTGCGTCAGTGCTAATGGGAAATGTGGTCATGAGTTTAATTTTCATGAAAATTTTCTTTGTTCCGTAGTTGTTCTAACCTTGCCTGGTTGGTCGGCTTTCTAAAAGAAAACAAACACCACTGGTTCCTCCACACCTCCAGAACAGGTGGAGAGTTGCTAGACCTAGACTTTCAAAGGTTTCAGGATGGACGGGACTCAGCTCATCTCCTTGGTATCCCCAGTGGCATGATCCCCAGGTGTGTACATGCCTAATAAAGTATAACTAGTGGGCTCAGGAGGTGACAGCTGCCCATTCTAGGGACAAGGAAAGCTTCCCAGAAGTAGGTGCATCTCAGTCACCGTCTGAAAGGAACCCTGCGGCTACTTTTCATCGTAGCTGGAGTTTGACCACCTTCAGGAGCCTATAGGTCTGTTGCTTCTTCTTCTCTGCAGGAAAGTCACAGCAGAATTTGCGCAGGCCCCATGGAGACAGTAGCCTTTGCTTCTTCCTCACAGTCAAAGGGTCCACAGCACTTTGATCTTCTCTAAGACTTTTCAAGACTCCTTTTCTCTTTCTTGGTGTCAGTTGCAGAAGTTTCTATAGTATACAGATAGTTCACTTCTCCTTGTAAGATAAGACCTAAGGGCTCCTTACAGAAGGAGAAAGAGATCAGAGGCTCCACTGGAGGGAGAGCCCAAATGTCAAGATATTTTGAGGATAACCAGGTAGTGACTTCCTCCTGCAGATAAACTTTCTCCTCCAACAGCCTGGAATTTTGACTTCCCTTCTCGGAGCTGGTATAGTGCAGGAAGCATGAAAGCCCTTTTTCTTCCTCACTGTGGAGCTCTACATCTTTGGAGCCCATTTTTACTATATCATGGTATATAACTCACCCCTCTTCTCTGTTGGGAAATGGGAGAACACAAGAGCCATTTACATTTTACTGGATGGAGAATTTAAAATTGATAATAAAAGTAAAAATATAAATGAAGTCCTATACTAACAGTAATGAATTATATCAAAAGAAAAGCTATTATTTATAGCCAAGCACATTCTATAGGGAGTTTCCACTCTCTTGTTATAAATAATAATACCAGGATTGCATATCCATTTCTTTCTGAGTAAAAGGAGTGTTGAGTAAAATTGAGGAAACATTCAAAAAATGCAAAACCATAGCAATACATCATCAAGAAATTATCATTGAATATTTTATGCTGTGTGATTCAGATATTGCCAAATATTCCAGTGAAGGTATCTGTGCTCATATACATGCTGATGAACAGAATGAGACTTGCATACATTCTGATCAGCTCCTTGGGGCAATCTGTGATAGAGATTTGCCAAAGATACTGAGTTAAGTCAATACTTGCCTCCTATTTTGTAAGTTTCCAGGGTAATCTTTGGGCCACTGTAGCCTCAGGTACTGTTTACTGTGGCTAGCCCCCTCTTACAGACCCAGAGTAGGTGATGTACTAACTGGAATATGTACCGATAGACTCCGAATTACCCATCATTTGACTCTGTTTATTATAGCTAAAATAATTTGAAGAAAGAACTATCAGATCTCCAGACTTTCACTCTCCAAACTTGCTGTGGCCCTAGATGAAAAGAGAAGATCATGCCATGAGAGGTTTAAAATGGCCAACTGACCTATCTCTATCACTCCATATTAGTCAAGGTTCTCCAGAGAAACAGAACATATATGTATGTACAGATACAGAGAGAGAGAGAGAGAGTTTTATATGGAGACTTATCATGAGAATTGGCTCACACAATTATGGAGACCAAGAAGTTCTATGATCTGCTCTCTGAAAACTGGAAAACCAGGGAAAGAGGTGATATAATTCAGTCTGAGTCAGAAGGCCTGAGAACCAAGGGAGCCAATACCAATGTTATAAGTCCTGGTTGGTGTCCTAAGGCCCTAGAACCAGGATCACCAATGTCCAAGAACAAGAGTAGATGAAGGTCCTAGCTCAAGTAGAGAGAGTGAATTCTCCTATGCTCCACTATTTTTTTCTATATGAATTCTCAATGGATTGGGTGATGCTCTGCCACATTGATGAGGGGAATCTGTTTTACTCAGTCTACTGATTCAAATGCTAATCTCTTTTGGAAACACCCTCACACATATACTCCAAAATAATGTATTACCAGTTATCCCGACATTCCTCAGCCCAATTAAGATGACATGTAAGATTAACCATCACGCATTCCAAATCATACCAAGTATTATACAGCGGAAGATCTTAACCCCAGAATGTGTTGAACAAAATTGCTGAGAAATAAATAAAAAGTTTAAGTGGTTAAAAAAGTCTTGAACAGATTTGGTGGATAGAAGTGTGATGGGAATTAATCAAAATTTTATTCCTGCAGGAAAAAGTTAAACTGATAAGTAAAAGCTAAAATAATAAAAAAGATAAATTGATAAATGAACTGTCTTATATTTATTTTAATTTCGGAACTGAAAATGACAATTCCAATCCCTTCAGATAATTTACATAAGCCAAAGCACAAAGAGGTGAAATACCTTGTCCAAGAAAACATTGCAGGTATAGATAGCTAAATCTTAAACTCATCTCTTTGGATTCCTAGTCTGTGTCTTTTCCATTGTCCCCTAGTGACAATAGAGAATAACACTTCATCATTACTTTTGGAAAGAATCATGAAATCTCTGGTGCAGTAAACCTGCAACATACTTCCATATTAGTCTGTCTTGGGGACGGCATCAAATCACCAACCAACATGTGCTTTCCAAGGGACCCCAAAATCCCTTCAGCAGATGATACACTTCTCTAGAACTCCTGGGCTCAAGCAATCCTGCCATTTTGGCCTCCCGGAGTGCTAAAAAGATGATACACTTCTAAAGATGATATTATCACCAGACAATAATAAAGACATAAGTAGCTTTTCCTCACCAGAATTTTGCAACAGCTGTGACTAAATGACTAATCTAAACATGCATAAAATTCTCCAGCAGAAAATGGTAATACATAATTTACTAGTGAATGTTCCTTAAAGAGGGACCATGGAAAATTAAAAAGCCTATTAGCGTATGTATTTAAGAAAGATGGTCTGATGTAAATGTTATATTTACATCTCTGAGATGTCCTGTTTTCATATTTCTGGGTAACATGATTGATAATAGGAAAGTGACATCACAGTACCTAGTGAATACAGAGTCTAAGAAAAAAACTTATTCTGTTCAAAGTAGATTGGAATCAGTCATACATCTAATTTGTTGTATTTTATACCATGGAGGTAGGATCAGAACTGGGCTACTAGTGCTTGATTCTATTATTGAGCAGAAAAATTTTCAAATAACTGAAGATTTTTATTTTTCATTAGAGAATTCAATATGAGAGCTATACTTAAAACATACATACTTTTATATGAGTTTTTTTTAGATTAGATTTACATTACATTTACACTATTGATTTCCCATACTTTTTCCCTGAGGGCACTTTCATGAAACAGAGAAACCACTTACTTTATTCCTACAGGGGGTCATTCCACAGGCCAGGAGATGTAGGATTCCAAGGATCCTGGGTCAATTTCACTTGAATTCACCTGGAGAATATTAACCATAACTTGTGAAAATTTAAGGATCAAGACCAAAGATATATCAAGTCTTAATGATAAATTCATACATGGAAATGAGATACAAAACCAAGAATAAGTGCTTAGCAGACTTTGGGATAAAGTAAAAAGAGAAAAGCAAAACTAGTATATTACGGATGTCACAAGATAGATAAATAGGTGGTACCCTGCCTTAGTCCCCCTACAGAAACACTAATTTAGCAACTCTCCATGGACAAAAATGCCTTTATGAAAATTCCAGAATCAAGAGGTAGGGTACAGCACCATGGTAGAGCACAAAACTGAGAAAAAATGCATTAAAAAGAGTAAAAATCACCCTTCTTTGTCTGAAACACCTCTCCCCCAAGCCAGCACAACACAGAACCAAGAAGGATCCCCTTGACTCATGACTTCTCCAATGGGAGAAAGAGATCAAGGTAGATGTACGACTTTCCCAGTTTGCGGACGTTGCCCAAGTGGCCCACATCTGTCTTGCTTCACATAAAACACTTGGGGAATTGGCATGGCTAGGCCACCCGGAGACAGTTAGGAACAAAGAAAATGGGCAGGAGCTCTCAGTGGCCAGTGCATGCAGGTCTCAGTGGTAGCCCCCTGGCCCCTACCAGCAGCCTTGCCTGACTGTGACCATAACTGAAAGCCTTACCAAACTGCACAGCCCAGACAGCTGGATCCACCCAACTGTGGGGCCCAGACAGCAGCCTTACCTGACCACAGAGCTCAGCCAACCAGCCCCACTCAGCTGTGAAGCACTACTTGCTAGTCACGCTCAATAGAAAGCACTGGCAGAAGGCCCCTCTTAACCAAGGATTCTGTAGGCTCTAACTGCAAACCCCACAAACCCCAGCCATAGGCCTCACCTGCCCATAAACATTGTCCACTGGCCCATCCAAAATCCCTTTCTAAGAATATCCATTAACTCTTCCATATGTATCCTTTAAGAAAATTTCTATGAACGTCCAAGCACATATATATGAGTGTATACACACACACACACACACACACACACACACACACACACACACTTATATGTTCATCATGATCACCTATCCTTATTACCACATAGACATTAATTTCATTAATCGGCTTCTACGAAAATTAGTTTACTTAACCAGTCCCCTACCAACAAACATTTATGTTCTTTTCATTGTCTTGCTAAAACCAACAATACTGCAGCAAACATCCTTTTATCTTTGAATACTTTTGAAAATTCTTCCAGTAGACAAATTCCCAGCAGTGGAGTTTCTGGGCCAAATTTTATGTGCATGTTGGAATTTGATTGATTTTGCTAAATTAGTATCTAAAAAGGTCGGAACAATTTACATGACTTTGTAAGAGTATCTATCCATAATCTTATCAACACTGGGTATAAAAAAGGATTCTGCACTATTTTGATATTCTTTTCTTTTCATGAATGCCACTACATTTCTTCAGAAAAGGTTAAATAACTGGAATCAATAGTGAAATACTTGATAAGTAAATGAAAATGGCCCTGATGCTTTCTTTTAGTGTTAAACCTTTTAGAGAGAGAGAAAGTGAGAGGAGGGAGAAGAAGCACCCTATTGCATTTGATTATACCTAGATCAGAAAATATTCAAGGCACATAGAATGCGGAAACAAAATCTAAAAAAATAAGCCTCTCTTTTGTTCCACAAGTGTACTGTAATATGCGCTAGTCAAAATTAAATCTGTCTTGCAGAGCACTGAATTTTTCAGCAGCAATAATTATCTCTGTTTATTTCATTTTCTACTTTGGGAAAAGCATAAGAGCCATGCAGAGTGTACACATGAGTTTCACAGATGTGGTCTAAAGTACTCATATACTAAGCCCTTTTCTCTGGCTATTGCTGGGTCAATTACCTAACAGAAAAGAACAGAGTGACATGCGTTTTCCAAGAATTTGACATTGAATTTGAGCACACAGTCTAGTTTTGCCTTTCAGTATACTATTTAATTCAGTGAAGCTCTACTGAAAGTATAAGGGATATTGTCTACTATTCTTTATTCCATGTTCTAATCAAACAAAATAAACTACAAAATGCTGTAGTGGTCATTACACTGAATTAATCAAAATAATTTACTCAATATCATTATTTAATGAAAGGACACTAACACACACACACAATATTGTAGAATACCTACATAACAAGAGAAGAGAGATAATAAAAGAAACTTTAAAGTTCATTGTCAAAATATAATTATTACTGTGTATGGCATTCTACACAAGAATGTTTAAGATAAAACATTCTTGGATTCCAGTAATTATTTTGTTCAAATTTTTTCCATGTGGTTGACATGTCAATGACTAATTCTGCTAGCTTGGTCCCATAACTATTGCATTAAGTTATTTACCAAATAAATATAAATCTCCTCATTTTTATATGCAAAAATAATTTTTTCATGTATGTATTACTCTGATTTTGAAACTACAAAATTACTGGGATGGTGTGAGTAAAATTCAGGTTGTTCCCACACTCCAGTAAACATAAAAGCAGAAACAGAAATCTTTTCAAGAGCACATATACAATTTAACAAAATATATAGTTATTTTTGTCAAATTATGGGTTAATTAAAGCAGATTTTGGTTGGTTTGTTTTGAGATACCTTTGCTAAGTATACTGACCAGTTTACTCACAATGAACAATTAAAATTATATATTTATACAATCTCCGTTCTATAACCAATTCACAAAGTTAGTCGGTGATTTTTTGTATATAAAAAAAAGTAACCTATGTTCCATTATCATCTCTTCCTTATAGACTTGATCATGTTGTTTCATGTTTAGATTGTCACTGGTTTCCTAACTTATTGCCCTGATTCTTCATCTTTTCTTAGAGATTATATGCTAATACTGAAGCCAGATAATATTCTTAAAACATTGTTTTCCTCATTTGACTCCCCTGAACAAAATAATAAACTGGCTTCTTTGTAACTATGTAAAAAAGCTCCAACTCCTTCAATTGGCCTTCAAAGCCCTTCGAAATCTAAAATAAACCTATCTTTTATATGTAATTTCTCATTTCTACCCATGTGTGTCAGAGACTGCTGATAGCATCCTAATATTCATTTTCCCCTTCCACTTTGGTACATTTTGTCTGAGCATATTGTCATCTGGTGTAATTACTACATCTTCCAATCTTCTTTGTAGCTAGAGGTGTGATCATTCTGTCCATTGGACATTCTGTCCATTGACATGTTAGCAGCAGTATAGTCCTGCCCAGGACAGCGCTTAAAGAACAGCTGTTAATACCTGAAGGAATTCATGTACTCAGTTGAGAAATATATGCCATTTGCTTTCCTGCATTTCCTTCTTCCTTCCTTTCTCCCTTCATTCTACCCTAGGCATTGTTCTACATGCTAGAGACAGAACAGGAAGCAAAATAGCAGAAACTTAGTGCTCTCACTCAGTGTATTACCCCAGTGCTTTAAAGAATGTAATACAATGAATGGCTAGAGCTCCAGCAACCACATCACTCCACAAGGTAAATTGGAGGATAGAAATCATGTGAGCAAAACAGAAAAAGAAGAAATAATAATCTCTGATGAGTTCATGGAACATGAATTCAAGCCGTAATTCCAACCAGATTGTGTCACAGCTTCCAAACTTCTTTCACCTGAAAATACAAACTCTCTTGTGCTTAAGCTTTTGCATTTGAGTCTGCAAAAGTAGAAACCAAACCTTAAAGTTTCTGATACACATTTTTCAAAGTGTATGTCTTATTTCATTTCCTCCAAACCATCCTCCTGTGGTCTGCCAGTGATCCCTGCCCACTTTTGACCCTATGTGATCTCTAGGTGCTCTGAACACCCAATGGGTCCATCCGCTACATTCATTAGTGCTTTTTGCAAGGTCTTTTGCATTATTATCTTTTAGTTTGTAAATGTTAGCCCTTCAACTATGCTATAAATAATCTAAGGGTAGGTGGAATGTCTATTTATATTTGGTATTCCTCAGGACAAAATTCAGTACCCTATAACAAATATTTAATGAACAATTGAATAACTATTTCCTTTTTTTCCCAAAATTCAAATGTTTAAATTTTTTTGAAAACTTAACTATACTTATGAAAATAAATTATATTTAGACTATCTTCAATATGTTTACATCAGCTTTATACAATAATAACAGTGTTTCAAAAAGACATTTTGCGAAGAACATTAATTTCACAATTAAAATGTGTTTTTAAAATAGGGAAACATTAAAGAACATTAAATTGGTCTGAAATATATGTCATAATGCTGAGAGATATACTGTTCTTTATCAAGTCAACCGTATTTGTATTCAAAATAACATGGCTTTTAACTAATGACAATTATTTCTTAGCCATTTAAGTGATTTCTTGGATCCAAAACAAAATCTGTGTATTTATTTCTTTGAAAAATATCACTTGTTTACCATTCTTTCACTGTCTTGGAGTGATTTGCCTTTTCAGTCCAGTTGATTTTACTGGGAACTTGCGTTTTCTGTGCCACTTTGTCTAACAAGTTCTCCAAGGAAAACACCTGCAAGTTTATGTTCTCCGAAGGTCTTTAGGTAATTCATATGACATATATGCCTTAATTCTATGTACAATATTAAGGCCTTTACAGGTAAATCTCAGACAAAAAAAAAAAAAGACCATGAAATGCAAGATGGGATGGCAGTGACATCAAATGAGGAAGATTTGTATCTCCCGATGCTTCATGTGTAAGAATTATTCCATATGTTAAGCTCTTTTTAGGTGCCAAACAAATAATATCTAGTAATTTATTTCCAAACAGTATTTTTAATTTAACCAGGGAAGGCAAAAGTGGCCACAGACACCTACTGCCCTCACTTCCTTCAGGGAGCAAACTAACACTCTCAAAGCAACTGCCTCGCTTGCCCCATAACTATGTTTTTATAAGCCAATGGAGTACCATATGGTAGGTGAATATTTGATCTAATGATATTCCTGTCTAGATTTCTACTTATAATTTATCCTAGATAATGTCTGGGTAAGATTGTTCTAATCTAATACGTGTCTTTTCAGCTCATCAAAATAAGATATTTATCACGTATTTTACAGCTGGAAAAGAATAGAGTAACTTGGTCTCTGTCCTCAAAGATCTTGCAGATCAAAAGAGGAGACTGATATTGAACAATTCCTCACAACAAATAATAAAGAGTATTTTGTTAGGTGTGTTATGGTGCAGAGTGCAAGAAATGACCACTTAAAGACCGAATAGAGCCGAATTTTGAGTCTTTAATAGCTGGCCAGCGACCACCCCTGCCCTGTCAGAGTACAGGTACAGAGAATGGTAGTTAGCCGAAAAAGCAAGGGCGTCTTATACTATTCTAAGATGGGCTTTGTGACATAAGGTACGGGGAAGTGGGACAAAGACGGGAAGTGGGACAAATTACATCATACATTCCGTAAGCGTGGGGTCCGGAACCTGCCTTGGACCACCTACTCCAGTTACGAGCGACTAATTATAATCTTTAAGCAAGCAGGTTTACAGAAGCAGACAACATTAGCTAGGTTAAGGACCATTCTTTCTCCAGTTAAGCAAACACAGTAAAACTTCAACCATAGGCAAGATAGTTTAAACAATCAGTTATACGAAACAATCAGTTTTGGCTTGATCACTTTGTTTTCCATCCTTAGCCACTGGTACAAAGTACATGAGTAGATTCTTCCCAAATGAAGCAACGGCGCTAAATTTTAACGGGCCCCAGGAACAGAGAGGCAGAGCCACCGAGGCTGCAAATGGCAAAGGAGTTTATTGACTAGCTCGAGCTAGGGTCCAAGTCCCAGAGCACCAACACAGTGGCCTCCCTGTGAACCAGGACCTCGCCCTGGGGTAAAAGTGAAGCTTTTATATTTTTCTTTTGCACACGACACACCGGTGGCACACGACACGCAGGTTTTACGCGACACATTGGGCACACCATTCCCCCTCTCCCCTTAGTCCATTGGTTCCTTTGAAAGTGGCGGATGGTTTTGACTCCTGATTGGTTGGCTCCAATCCTCGAGATTTTCAATTTTCGCACCGGCACCAGTTTTGGTCTGCTTTTCGGTTTCGAAGGGCGGAGGGGGGTGGAATTGAATCTTAGGCCTACTTTAGGAAGTTCAGCCTGTCATGGAGTCACTCCTGCCCTGTTTTTCATTCTGATTAACTATATTCGACTAACAACTAAAAGCAAACACGGTTACAGAAGCAAATGGCATTAGTTAGAATCAAAGAGAACACATTTTTTTAATCTAAAATAGTTTCTGTTCCACACAAAACAAAGTACATTTTCCTACTATCAATTCCTGCCTTTCAACATCACTCCTCAAATGGAGAAGGTTTTAAGCCCCCACCCAAGTGTCCGGGAAAAGCGAGCTCCTTTTCTCATACCACTCACTCCTCGTGGGAGGAGGCATCATAGCTGGGGTAGGGGCTGGACTTGGTGGATTAGGGACTTCACTACGTGTCTACCAAAAGCCAACTCAAGAACTAAACGAAGACATAAAACAGGTTGCAGATTCCCTAATAACCCTCCAAAACCAACTAGACTCTTTGGCAACGGTTACCCTCCAGAACAGGCGAGCCCTAGACCTCCTCACTGCAGAAAAGGATGGGACCTGTATATTCCTAGGAAAAAATGTTTCTACTATGTAAATCAGTCTGGAATAGTGACAGCCACGGTAAAAGAATTTAAAAAAAGAGTCCAGAAAAAAAATAGAGAACTAGAACAAATTTAGGGGTTTAATCTGGGCCAATGGACCTCATGGCTACTGCCCCTGGCAGGACTTTTAATGACTATACTCCTCCTTGTCACTATAGGCCCATGCTTACTAAGCACAATTATAAAATTCATGAAAACAACTATAACCCAAAGAGCGACAGCTCATATAATGGTCTTACGAGGCTACCATCCATTAGAAGATGATGTCCTGTAATAGACACATGAGGACAAATGCCTCATGATATATATATATCTATATGGGCATCAAAGGGGGGGAATGAAGTGGAAAATTCCACTAACAAGTCTCCAACCCTGTTATCTCTCCTAACAGCTGTCGCTCTTGTCTCTGTAAACTGCTTGCAGGTGTCACGGTGGCTGAAGACCCTGCCCCTGCTAAAGATAACCTCATTGTAACTGTGCCCCACTTCCTCCTCCCTGTGCCTCTCGGTTTGTTCCCAGTCAATTCTACTGTAACAAGGACACTGATGTACCTTTTCAGCATCTCGCTGTTCCGGCTTCTCGTGTTTTCCAGACTCTCACTTCCTTTAGATTTTAAAAATGAACTTTCTTTCTTAGAATTTGTCAGATTTTGGAATGAAGTTTCCTGGAAGTCTGGTCATAGATTTATTAGCGAAAGCAAAAGTTAAGGCCTTCCCTTTAGTAAAGTTTCATCCAAGGTCCTGCCTTGGGGCTTGACTGATCAAATAAAACACTGAGTGTGCATATAGAGTGGGAAGAGCTGCCTCAGTTTCCCCAAGGTCAGCAGACCCTAAAAGGCCAAAGACCTGAATGTGGGGAATGCTGCAGGTTAGAGGAAGAGTGGAGTTCATTGATCCCTCACATGTT
>CAUYSK010005732.1:0-11515 GCA_963575035.1 Avahi laniger | reverse complement strand
GCTAAAAATATATATAGAAAAAATTAGCCGGGCATGGTGGCGCATGCCTGTAGTCCCAGCTACTCGGGAGGCTGAGACAGTAGGATTGCTTGAGCCCAGGAGTTTGAGGTTGCTGTGAGCTAGGCTGACGCCATGGCACTCTAGCCCGGGCAAGATAGTTATAATCTGTTTCAAAAAAAAAAAAAAAAAAAAAAATTCGTTGATTTGAACACATTAATTTTCACTTTTACTTGACTTCTAAAAAGAATAGTGTTGGCATATATAAAAAAATGCCATAAAAGTTGTTTTCTAAACGACTTTGTTTAAAAATCCCTGCAGGTACTTTCTAATCCCATCACTTCAGTGTCCTGAAATCTGAGGATTCCACCAAGATAATATGATAGGAACTTTCAGTGATCTGGGGCCATATCCTGCTTAGACTAATGTGGGATTTCCAGATTTCCTGAGAGCTTCGTACATCAGCACACACCGCTTGCTAATCAGCACAGGCAATAATGCCATCTCTGCCTCAAGAAGGAGGTAAGCAGATAGATCATGTCACAAAATATGGATGTGTTATAGATCATTACTGCTAATTTTTTAAAAGTATTAAAAATTAATTGGGGACCTTTAAAGTACCAGAATTATAATTTACCTTGTGGGTGGGGGGCATTTGTGTTCTTTGGTATGGATTTTTTTGTTATTTCAGTGATATCTGGTTGTTTTACGTTTCTTTAAAAGTTATTCAGGGACCCTCTGCCCTGGATCTGAATGCACAATTACCTTATCAAAGCACAATGAAAAGGAAAGTCAGAAAGAAGAAAAAGAAGGGAGCCATTACAGCAAATGTTGCTGGGACAAAGTTTGAAATTGGTAGGTTTCCTTGGAATCATAAGATTTTCAAAATTGTTGGAAAAACTGATTTGATATTGAAAACGATGTAGAAATTCAGAGAGATAAGTATCTTTTATGTAATGGATTTTTAACTGCCTTCTATAAAATTTCTGACATGTTAGAGGAGTTCCTTTTCTATGCAGTGGAGGATGATATCCTTAAAAAATACCAACCAATTTATAAAATTTCAGTTAAAACAAAAATGCAATTAAATAGCTTAGCTAAAAAGGACAGTTTAATACTCGACATTGTGTTTTTCTTTGAAGTTTAACTTTGTCAGCTCTCCGAGCTTTGAATTTCATAATAAAAGAGGTTTATACATGATTTACCTTACAAATTTGATTTTGTGAATGTAAAGAAAAATGAATCTTTTCCAATATTCTTATATAACCCAAATGTTCCTGGCCTTATAGGTTTGTGTATATAGCCAATACCCAAATTTAAATAGTTCATTACATTTCTTCCCCCTGTAACTGCCAGGAGTTCCGATTGTCTCATCAAAGTCTTCCAGCTATTTATGAGAGAGGCCCCAGACAATGTTTCTCATATACTCAGGAATAGGGGTGCTCCTAACCTGCTGTTCTGAATTTATTGCTGTTTTCTGCTTGTGAGCCAGTTAAAAGGGTTTCCCAGGCTGTGTTGCTGTTGCCCTTGCCCTTCATTTGAGCTCTAGGTGGCACAGCAGCTGCCGAGTACGCAGGACGCTGAAGCTGCATGGTGGTCTGGAGAGAGGAGAGAGGGGTGGCCCTTTCCCCAACTCTTGCATTTGTACGTTGTCACCTGCAACTTCAGTATAACTGCACGTTTTACCAAGCTTCTCATGAAAATGGCAACCTGAACCCAACAATCCTCTCCCTGACCCCATCCACCCCCGATCACTACCCTTTTCTTTCATGTCTGTATTCCAGACACTGTTTCATTAAAAGTCCTTTCTTTCTCCTCAGCCAAAAAATAATCGAAAGCTTCTAGGGCTTGAGACCAACAGATGTATGATTGTCAGTTTTACACTTGAACTAAATCATTCAGACAGTTGATACCATTTCTCCTCATATGTAGGGTACTAGTAAAAAGAAAACACTTAAAAACAAAACATTTAAGTGCTGCTATACGGATAACACCATTCTTTTAAGACTCAGGATTCTGTTGGAAGCCAAAAGTTTTCCTAAGTATTTTTCTTATCTTTATTCTAAACTTGAAATTCAATGGAAGAGAAATGTCAGTTTTTTAATGGTGAGATCTAGATCAGAGAGGAATACATAAATAGTTGATACTAAAAAAGAAGCTTTCCTTTGAGCATAAACACTTTCAGTATTAGAGGGTCGGGAGCACAGGAAGACCAACATCTAAATCTCTCCTGTGAATTCTGCTTCATTATTTCCTGTCCTGCATAAACATAGATGAGTTGGCTTTAAGAGCTAAAAATAATTTCAGCTAGGGAGGTGGAAAGTATAGGATAGGTCTGATGACCAGGAGATATTTTAACCTTTGCTCTTTTGTGCCTAGCCCAAGGTCACAAAAAAAACTCTAAAAGTACATTTTCCTGAATAGAGGTGTTGTCTCCGCTGTTTGTGTATTTTCATTGTGCCATAAATAAATACTAAACCCTTTGGCAGTTTGTGTACCTGTTAAATCTGAGAGGATCAAAACTGAGGATTTTGGGTGCTACCTAAAAACAGTTCTCAGTTACTGCTGAGTATAATTTGGCCCTAGATAAAACTGTTGTTACAAAATATAATAAAAGGTTATGCTGCAACTAATGGATATTTTCGAATAAAGAACTGTGAACTAAAATTTATATATACATAAATGTTTCCACAATGAATGCATTTCAGGAGTATTTTAATTCTTGTTTAATTTCACTTTTTACTTGCAGTTCGTTTAGTAATAGATGAAATGGGATTTATGAAAACTCCAGATGAGGATGAAACAAGTAATCTTATATGGTATGATTCTGCTGTCCAGCAGGAGAAAATTGCAGAGCTGCAAAATTACCAGGTGGGAAATTAACGCTGGCCGATTATTGGTATGAGGAAATTCAGCCTCATCCAGATACCATTTTTTGTTGCTATCTAGTTGTTTCAACTCTTTGTATGAAGGCTGTATCCTTTTCAAACGTAACTTTTAACATCTTTCTATCTTTAAGGAAGAACTGATAGAAAAAACTTCTTCCTAAAATGGTGCTTTGTGTTACACTTAAATGTGGACTAGATTGCACAGGGAGATTAGGATGTGGAGATACTTCGTGATGTCAGCTATATTCTTTTATTCATTCTTTTATTTTTAGGACATAATACAAACTTATATTCAGAAGAAAACAGACGCCAAACTAAAAAGCCAAATATAAGGAAATTTAGAGAATTGACAGTTTATATAGACCTTCTTTATCAGTAGAGGGTAATAAAAAATTGACCCTAAGGAACAAATATTATAAGTCCATTTTTCACCCAATGCCTATGTGTATATGTGTATGAATATAATAAATCTAGAAACCAAAAGTGATTTGTATATTGAATTATCACTTAACACAGAAAATGATAACTTTACCATTTATGTAAATATGCTTTTTTGATTTCTTTAAGCTTTTGCAATTTTATTTTCTGATTATCAGAGATTCTTTAATTCAACAAATTCGTTGTAGGTCATTTAATTTTAAATCTTTTACATTCATAATTGTGAGTTTATTAAAACATAAAACTCAAAGGATGGATATAACTGTATTATAGTATAAATGAATATATTCATTAAGTCAATGAGAATATTAATATTTACCTTTTTATTTTCCAGAGGATCAACCATTTTCCAGGAATGGGGGAGATCTGTAGGAAGGATTTCTTAGCAAGAAATATGACCAAGTAATCTTCATTTTCTTCTAATAGAGAAGACCTATTCAAAGTTTACACTATGAATATTATAGTGCTATCTTTCACGGATTACACTGATTTGAAATGATATTTAGATGAAAGAGATAGAATTTTAGAGCTAGGTCTTATAAGTTCCGTGATTCTAGTCTTTCACTTTGCTTAGGAGGTAAATATGAGTCAGAAAAATGAATATCTTGTACAAAGTCAGGCAATAGTTAATGGCAAAGTTGGACCAGAATCCCAGTCTCCAAAATCTTAGGACTTTTTGCTACAACTTACTGTCTCATTAGTAACGGAAGTTTTTCTTTTCAATGTAAGAGGTTATCAGTATGTGCCATTCAATAGATACTTATTTATTTTCAGTTAAACCTTCCAGGAACTAATTTGTTGCATTATGTGCTCTGTGTGTGTGTGTGTGTGTGTGTGTGTGTGTGGTTATTGAGCATCCAGTATGTGTCAGGCACTGTACTAGGTGGACACATGCACACATATACCTATAGACATAGGTATGTGTCCTCACCCAGGGATATAGATACACATATATTCATCTTTGTGACCAGTATTTAAAGTAAAAATCTACTTTCAGAGGAAAACTATTAACAGGTACCCAAGTGTTTTACCAAATAAACTGCAGAATTTGTATGCAGTTTATATTTCTATTGGCTAGGGTTGTTTTTTTTTTTTTTTTTGGTCTTTTTTGAGTTTAAGAGAGTTAAGTGATAAACTGAGAGAATTTTTAAAAAAAAACTTGTGTGCATAATTAAGCAAATATTATTATAGTATGTTTCCATGTGAAAGTTTACATTAGATCATTGAATGTGAAATTTCCGATTTTGAATCAAAAGTTTAGTTTATTATATCTCAAACAAGAGGCAGTACAATTAATCAAAGTACGCGCCTAGACTGTCAACATAGTTTGCCATCTTTTTTTTTTATTTTTTTTTGAGACAGAGTCTCACTCTGTTGCCCTGGCTAGAGTGAGTGCCGTGGCATCGGCCTAGCTCACAGCAACCTCACACTCCTGGGCTCAAGCAATCCTACTGCCTCAGCCTCCTGAGTCTCTGGGACCACAGGCATGTACCACCATGCCCAGTTAATTTTTTCTGTATATTTTTAGTTATCCAGATCATTTCTTTCTATTATTAATAGAGATGGGGTCTCGCTCTTGCTCAGGCTGATCTTGAACTCCTGAGCTCAAACAATCCGCCCGCCTCGGCCTCCCAGAGTGCTAGGATTACAGGTGTGAGCCACCGCGCCCGGCTCACAGTTTGCCATCTTAAGGGTAGCTTGTTTATGCCAGCAGCGAAGAAGCCCGGAGAGTGAATGGCGATGAAATCGCAAAAGACGTTTTCCACAACTTGTTCAGAATTGAATGTTCTTCTTTGCAAGAAGTGGTCCAAATTCTGGAAGAAGTGGTATTCAGTTTTTGCAAGGTCTGGTGAATACAGTGAATGACAGAGAGTTTCCAGCTCCAGCCTCTGTACTTTGAGCAGCACTGTTTTTTGCAACATGTGGTCTTGTGAAAGGATTGGCCTGTCTTTATATTGACCACTCTTGGTTGCTTAATCATCAGCATCCTCATCATTTCATCCAGTTGGTTGCAGTAGACATCTGCTGTAATAGTTTGACCAGGTTTCATGAAGCTGTAGTGGATAATACCAGCACTGGACCACCAAATAGACACCATTAGCTTTTTATGATGAATATTTGGGTTTGGACTGTGTTTTAGCACTTCATTTATATCCAACCATTGTGCTGAATGCTTGCAATTGTCAAAAATAATCTGTTTTTCATCACATAGAATAATTTGGTATGGAAATGATTCACCTTTATGTCGTGACGGCAAAGAAATGCAAGCTTTGAGACGATTTCTCTTCTGATGCTTGTTTAATTCATGTGGTACCCATCCGTCCAGCTTCTTTACCCTGCCAGTTTGTTTCAAATAGTCCAGTATTGTTGAAATAGTAATGTCAAACCTTGCTGCTAATTCATGCGTAGGTTGAGATGGATTTGCTTCCACTACAGCTTTCAGCTCATCATTATCCACCTTAGTTTCAGGTCACCCACATGGCTCTCTTTCAAAATTAAAATTACCAGAATGGACCTTCCCAAACCATTGACGTATTATATGTTCATTAACTACATCCTTTCTAAACACTTCGATGATATTTTGAGCTGTCTGCACTGCATTGGTTCCATGATAGATCTCATATTCAAAAATAACATGAATTTTTGACTTATCCATGGTTTCACAAAAATTGCTCTAAAAAAATGTGAAAGATAATCACAAGCCTAAATGTGCATTTGAAAGACTGAGAATGTACCTTCACAATAGGGAAAAAAAATCCCAGAAGTGTCAAAGTGAAATATCAGAGATATCAACTGTCAAACTTAGTACTTAAGGAAATCAGATATTTCATATTTAATGACCTAATAATTATGCATCTATTCATTCAACAAATATGTTTTGCATGTCTACTCTGTGCCTTAAGAGACTGCTAATTTTTAAGTAAACAAGATAAATAATACGTAGTCCCTGCCTAGAACTCACATTTTAGTGAAGGAGAAAAACTAATACACACAGTATAGTTTGATGATGCCATATTTGAGGTAGGGTCAATGTATGGTGGTGACAAAGATGGTGGAAGAGATCATTTTGTGGAGGTCATGGAAGGCTTTCTAGAAAAGGTAAAATACTAGATAGATATTGAAAGTGTACAGGAGTTCCCCCTTTGAGAAGAAGATAAGGAGATTGTAGGCAGAGACAACAATGGGAGAAAATATCTGGCAGTTTGAATCAACATGATGTCTTTGAAGACCTGTAAGCATTTTCTGTGGTTTCTATAGGCTGTTGGGAGGCTCAACCTGAGACGATGCTGGAGATATACATGCAAAGGCCAGGCCATGTTATATTTTATTTCATCATTCGTCTCTTTACTCAACAAGAATTTTGTTTATCCTGAGAGAAATGAGAAATTATTGAATGGGTTTAAGCAGAGAAATGATGTTTTAGAACATTGATAGTGGCACCATGGATAATGCATTCAATGAAGCTAGGACTAGAGAAAGAAAGCCCTGTGAGGAGTTGATTGTCAACATCTGGGTAAGAAATAATGAGCAGCTAATAAACCAAAAGAATGATAGTGCGAATAGGGAAGAGAGACTAACTCTGAAAGCTGTTAAGGAGACAGAATCGATAAGACTTGAAAACTACTTTGATGTGAGACTTGAAGGTTGGGAGGGGAGAAGTTTCTAAGATGACTCCTAGGTTTCTGGCTTAGGATGTTATGTAGGTAGTATGATTTATTAACAGAGGGATTCCAAGGAGAAGAATGGATGCCAGAGGAAAGGGAATTACCTCTGTGAAGTTTTGGACATGTGTTTCATTTGCCATTTAACATTTATTTATTGTCTACTATATACCAGGCATGGCACTGGGCTCTGGGCACGAGTTGATGAAAAGGGACTTACGGTTCTTACAACACTTGATTGCAACTATGATAAATGCCATGAAGTAGAGGCACATAGTTCCAACCCAGTGCATAGTAAAGGAACTCTGACCTAGTTAGGAAGGTCTGGGAGAGAGTTTCCCTGAGAAAGTGATGTGGAAACCGAAATATTTACGATGAGTAGGAGTTTACTGGTGAAGATGGTAGGTAAGAGCCATCCAGGCAGGAAGAATAGCATGAGCCAATGTCATGTGATGGGAGAAAGCATGAATAGTCAAGATATTGAAATAATGCCAATTGCATCTGGAGCACAGAAAGATGGATAGGGAACAGGAGAGAGATTAGCTGAAGGGTGATGTTCAGAATTATGATCTTTATCTTAAGTGCCGTTGGGGAGTTGGGGATGAAGAGATTGGGGATGGTGGTAATATGACCATATTTGGTTGGGAGAGGTAAGAGGGAAAAAGGCAGACCCATTAGCAGGCCATACAAATAGGCAATTTCTCATTCTATAGAGTTCTTGGAATTTTCCTTAAGGAAAAAAATAGTTTTCTATTATATAAAAAGTTATAATCTGGTAATATAAAAATAGAGCTAACTAAATTACTTATTTAATATAAATTATCAAATCCAGGACAGAGCCCTGAGCAGAAACAATCTCAGATTCTCAAATTTCTAAGTAAAACCTCCTATTTCTTTTGATTTGTGATAGATTACCTAAATGGAATAAGGTATTTCACTTCAATATATGTGTGCTTGGATTTTTTTCAAACATATATGTGAAAGTACAGTACCATTCATAAATACCAAATGGTTAGTTTTAAAATATATTGTTCTAATCAAAACTTTAACTTGATCTAATTTCATGTCATTACTAAATATATAATACAGTTAACAATGTTGGAAACAAAAACAAGGACATTAGCACTGTTATTGTGCTTCTTTCAGATTTTTTATTTTTGGTGTGTATGATTTTCAAAGCAGTCAATATTAGTCTACTTTGTACTGAGATTATTTAGTTTGTTGGCTTAATCTGGATTACAATTGGTAATCATTTTCCTTCTCATGGTGGTAACAATTTTGTTACAGGATTCTCTTGAAAGAACACTTAAAATACGGTAATTATATGAGCCTCCAGTTGTGAAAGTCAAGTGATTGAGACACCATAGTCTTAGAATTTAGGTCTTACTTCTGTGCATACTCTATACTATGGTTCCATTTTAATTTTTACCAGTCTCATCTGGAGACTGTCTGCTCATCTATAAAGCACTTGCATTAATTTAGAAAAAGTCTTCTTGTGAAATAATCAGATTTTTAAAATAGATAATATATAAAATCTTTCTCATAATTTCTTCATTTTTATTTGAAATTGATAAATACAAAATGTTTAACAATTGGTTTTAAATAACAGTAAACATTTTATACTTAATATTGTCCCTAAATCATATATCAAATAGGCAGCCTAATTTGTAGCAAATACAAAAATATCAAAACATATATTGTATCTATAAAACCACATGTATAGATAGTTCATATAAACAAAACCCCTGTTGACTCAGAGGCTTTCACAGGGTTTTCTCAGAAAAATAAACTCTAAAAAACAGTAGTGTAAAAGGCAATCAAAAACTGCTTCCTATGGGGGACTCAGAAGACTCAAAATCATTTTTAAAGAAGCTATACATATGTCATTTGGCCTTAAACAATTTCCTACTTCCTACCCCCAGCCCTAAAGCAGAGTTAATGACTCCTTCTACATGTTACCTTGCCTTACATGCCCTTAGTGTACTTATCACATTGTTTTGTAATTCATAGCTATCTGTAAATTCCTTGGGGGAAGGAACCATACTAATTTATCTTAATATCCCCAGTGTCTAGCATGCAGTGTATACTCAAATAAATGTTTCATGTACTCGTATGTAAATTAACACATATTAAGGCAGAGATTTTTGTCTATTTTTTTCCACTGATGTATCCCAGTGTCATAACGGCTAGCATTTAATAGGCACTTAATAGACATTTGTTGAATGAGTGAATAAATGAATGAATACATGAAAGAATGGAGGGAATTTAAATCTTTGTCATAAATATCAGTAGCATAGAGGAAGAAATTTATAAAAGTTTGAATAAAAATTATTTTTCATATTGTCTCCAATTTACAGAATGATCAAGTCCCGGCCTCTGGATTATACCTTTGTTCCTCGAACATGGATCTTCCCTGCTGAATATACCCAATTCCAGAACTATGTGAAAGAACTGAAGAAAAAACGGAAGCAGAAAACTTTTATAGTAAAACCAGCTAATGGTGCAATGGGTCATGGGTAGGTTTATTTTTACCTGGAATATACAAAAATTAAAAATTCTGATGGAAAAGAATGAATGTGAGTAATTACTTACTCATGGTTGAGTACCAATATGAAAATATTAAAATAGGTTTCTAAATATTGCTTTTTTGGAACTAAATACTTCCTGAGCCCAATGCTTTTAAACTATCCCACATCTTCAGTAATTCAACTTAAAAATTAAATCAACAATTTGTCAGACTTTAACAGGAGAAAACAAAATGGAGGGCAAAAAAAACCCACGCTATTTTCTAATTTTTTCTTAAATACAAAACTCACATTTATAATCATTTTGATAAGTTTGGAGAGTAAAATCAGCTGCCACAGTAGAGCTAAAATTGACTTAGAGAAAGAAATGGAAAGGGAGTTAGTTACTCTTTTCATAGCTGGAAATCTTAAAGTGAAATATGTATCTTCGTTGCTTTATAAATAAATTTTTTCTTTATGTAGCCATGGTAATTGAATTGAAAATGAGTAGAACACATTGTAAGCCAAAGTGCCAAGAACTAGACTTGTTAACTGAGAATAGAATGTGCAACTTAATATTTCTATTGCCTTTTGCTTACTTATGTTTAGTTTTCTGCAAGGTACTTTTTCAAAGAAAACGGCAGAGGCTGCTTTTAATAAAATACACTTGAGTCATTTTAATTTTTTTAATTTAAAATGCTACAGGAAAAAAGAATATTTGGATATATAACTACGAGGTAAATTATTGTTCAAAAATTTCCTTTTGATTTTTAATCATAACTTATTAATTCAATCATACATTATTTTAAAATGTGGTTTGGTAATTTTAAAATAAACAACAATTCTTGTTAGTGGGAATTGTATATCAATTGCTAAATGTTAAGTTGTCTTTCTATATGTTAATATCAAAGGAAATTTTGGAGGGAGGAATAATTAAATTTCATGTTTTTCTGAATTTTAGTGTTAAAAATTTAATATTAAAATATTTATATATATTTAATGTTATAATATTATAAATAAGTAATAATCTTTCAATTTCTTTTGATGATATAAAACATAGCTGGAAAAAGCAGATAATTGACAGAGCATTCTGTTCCCAGGCTTTATTTCATGTAATGCAATAGTGCCTAGGTAAGGGACACCTCTCTTGTCTGTTGAATGTAACTGTTTCCTTGCTAATCTTCTGTCCAGTTGTTCCATTCATTATTGAAAGTGGAGTATTACAGACCTCAACTATTATTGTTAAAGTATTTCTTCCTTCAATACTATCAGTTTTTGCTTCATATATTTTAGAGCTCTGTTGGTAGGGGCATAGATGTTTATAATTGTTGCATATTTTTGATGAATTAACTTTTTATCATTATATAATGTCACTCTTTGTTTCTTGTAACAGTTTTTGCTTACAGTCTATTTTGTCTGATACTAGGATAGCCACTCCAGGTTACTGTTTGCATGCAATATGTATTCCATCCTTTCACTTTTAACTTATTTGAGTCTTTGACTCTAAAGGGAGTCCCTTGTAGATAGCATATATTATAGTTGGACATGTTTTTTTTAATCCATTTTGCCAAGGTCTGTCATTAATTTGAGAGTTGATCTATTTACATTAATATAATTACTGCAAAGGAATTTACTTCTGCCATTTTGCTATGTGTTTTATGTATGTCTTATATAGATTCTATTTCTCAATTCCTCTATTACTGCCCTCTTTTGTGTTACATAGATATTTTCTTGTGTACTATTTTAATTCCCTTATCATTTCTTTTACTACATATATTTGAATTTTTAAAAATTATTCCCTGGGATTACAATTAACATCTTAATTTATAACAATCTAGTCTATATTAATATCAACTTAGTTTTACTAGTATACAAACCTTTGTTCTTATGTAGATTCACCACTTTTGTGTTGTTTTTGTTCTGTGTCAGTCAGCCTAGACTTATAACTATTGTGTTAGCAGTTGTTTTTTAAGTCAATTAGGAAAAATGAGGGGTTACAAACCAAAAGTTCACTAATAGTGACTTA
>CAUYSK010005731.1:0-49060 GCA_963575035.1 Avahi laniger | reverse complement strand
GGCTAGAGTGAGTGCCGTGGCATCAGCCTAGCTCACAGCAACCTCACACTCCTGGGCTCAAGCGATCCTCCTGCCTCAGCCTCCCGAGTAGCTGGGACTACAGGCATGCGCCACCATGCCCGGCTAATTTTTTCTATATATCTTTAGCTGTCCAATTAATTTCTTTCCATTTTTGGTAGAGACGGGGTCTCGCTCTTGCTCAGGCTGATCTCGAACTCCTGAGCTCAAACAATCTGCCCATCTCAGCCTCCCAGAGTGCTAGGATTACAGGCGTGAGCCACCGCGCCCCGGCCTGAATTTTTTTTTTTTTTTAAATTACTTTTTATTTTTTCGTGCCTCGAATCGGATATTTACAAGCCGGGGTTCTTTGTCCCTGGTACGTGGCCTCGCAGTTGTGTGTCGTGTTTTCTCACGAGACCAAGCTCCCCGAGGGCAGGCGCTGGATGCCAGAACCTAGAGTTTATGCTGGTGCTACTGTGAGATTCTGCTTAGCGGCTGTCACCGTTCAGCCACAGCAGTGGCACTGGAGCTAAGAAACAGAAATGTGTGTGCGTGCGCGCGCGCATGTGTGTGCGTGTGTGTGACAATGTACATAAATTTTATTTCAGGAGGAAATGAGAACCTTCAGGATGCGGGTCCAAGAAGTGGTGAAAGAAAACGAAGAATTGCACCAAGAGCTAAGCAAGAGCAGCCCCGTTACCAGCGAGGAATGGCAAGTGACGTCGTGCTCCTGGCATTTTGCTAATTTAAGACACAAGATAATAGGAAAAAACTTTACGAGATCATTAAATACATAAACACATTTTTGTTTTCTAACTAAAATGTTTTAAGGGAGAGTTTCTAAGAAATTAACAAGGTACAATGAAATCCCTTCTACTTTTCAATAATTTCTCCGTGAACTTCTGGGCTGCAGCTGAACTCTGTCTTTCTTCTCCTAAGTTCCCGAGTGCCGACCTGCTGGGTAACCTCAGGCTTAATTTCTTTCTTAATTTCTTTATGGGCCTGTTTCTTTACCTATGAAATGGGAGGGGGTTTAAACCCAATCTGAGGTTTTCAACTTTCTTTTAGGAATGAGGAATCCCTTTCATTTGAAAAAGAAAGCACTGAAGGGAAGGAGGGAGGGAGCAAGGAAAGAGGGAAGGAAGGAAGGAAGGGATGAAGGAGAGTCTTACAAGCAGGTCCAAAAGCCGGTGCCAGCCGCAGGCCACCTCCGCGGGGAGCCTGTGCACAGGGCTGCTGGCCCGAGGTCACCGCTACAGCCTGACTCCTTCCTCCGTTTTCTCTCCTTTCTCCACCTCCCCTTTTAGGTTTAAAATGGAAAACTGAGATAGTTAACTGGTTTACACTGTCATAAATATTTAGCTAGATGATTTCTAAAGCCCCTTCGGCTCCTTCTAGTTTGAATTTTCGGTCAGGTTGAGCTGCGGGGTGCCTGGCACCACCCAGGCGAGGGTTGCTCGTGGCGGAGGTCAGGCCGGGGCATGTACACCCAGCTTCGAAGCCTCCCGACAAAATAATTGTTTTTTGGCAAATACGCTACTGGTGATGAATATTTTTGAATTAGAATGGGGGCTTTCTAAACTCTTTAAAAGTATTCCGTGTGAGCTACAGAATAATCCAGTGGGCGGGGAGATGGGAGATTTATGCAGTTGAAACAGGACCGGCCATCTGACGATTGTTTGAGCTGGGTATTGTGTACATGGGAGTTCGTTATTCTCTTCCCTCTGCTGTTGCCTATGTTTGAAACTTGACATTTTACCGAGTTACTGAAGCAGTCCATAATGCAAACTTCATTGCTATCCTTTTCCTTATCTTATGCAGACGGCAGGATTTGCCGGCTGTGTTAATAATGTTTAACGTTAAAATACGTCTTGATGTTCAT
Source organism: Avahi laniger (assembly GCA_963575035.1). Lineage (NCBI taxonomy): Eukaryota > Metazoa > Chordata > Mammalia > Primates > Indriidae > Avahi > Avahi laniger. The sequence goes on along the minus strand of CAUYSK010005731.1, from coordinate 47,178 downwards.
ATCGTTACCTGTGATGCGCCAGTTGCTGTCTTTTGGGTTTGGGGGCGTTTCTGTAATCCTGAATGATGATGATGATAATAATAATACGTGCCCAAATCACCGTATTAACGCTGCCAATTGATCGCAGGCGTCGGCTTCAGACTCAGGCAGAGCTGGTGTTAGAGGAGAACAAGTTGCTGCTAGAGCAGCTGGAGATTCAGCAAACGAAGGCAAAGGACGCCCACCAGGAGCATCTCCTAGAAGGTACGGCCGGCCGTGCTGCGACGTCACCGTCATGTCACTTTACACTTGCCTCTGCCTCCTGCCGAGGCCCCCCGTGGAAAATAAAGGGCGTCATGGTTTTCAGCATTTACTCTTCTTCACTGAAGGGCAGCTGTTGGTAGCATTGCCGGCCTCGCTCTTAATCTGTCGATGGCTTTCTCTTGCAAAGCCCCTCTCCCATCGTCCTGTTCTGCGAACCAGTTGCAGGAGGTACCTCTAGGCTCGGCAGAGCTGGTTTTAGGGTAAAGTGGTGCCTTAGAAATGGGAAGAATCATGGGAGGTAAATAGAAATAACACAAGGGGCTCCTGCCAGATATTTGTCGAGCGAGTGAATAAGTAGAACCGTTCGCTTCCTGAATAACCTCTCTGTGCTCTTTCCTTCCTTCAGAGCTGTGGGCGTTGCAGGTTAGAGCTCTGCCAGGTACCTCCCCGTGTGTCCCCCTCCCCGCCACCCCTAAGGGCCTCACAGCCCACGACAGTGAACTTCTAGTGAGCCGGGTTAAGCGTCATTTCTTCTGCTTTAAGACCAGAATTCGTGAGCTCAGAAGGGAGTGGCATTTTCTTCCTTTGCTTACGGATGTTTCTTTCCCAATGAAGAGTGATACAGGACAGGAGCTGAGGCACAAGACGTCTCACGAGAGCCACTGTCGCCCTTCCCTTCTGTGTCCCTCCCGTGTTTGCCTGTTCACTGCCCTCCCCTCTGCACCGTGCAGAGTTCACGACCGGCCTCTGCTGTTGCTGGCATCACCGGCATTTCCCGTGTTTCTGACAACCAGGAGTGCTGAAAGACGAGAGTCTCTCTGAAAGTTCCCCAGGCATGTCCTCCCTGTGACTGCTCCCGAGACCGGGGTGGCCCAGGCCTATTTGCCTCTACTCTGGCATCGTTGAGGAGGGGGGGAGAGTTGCGGAGCCTCCTGTCTTTGTGCTCAGGATCGGAAATGGCAGGGAATCAATCTCCTACTTACTGAGCTTTGCTTTCTCAAACATACCACATCCGAATGGGTATGACGATTCTCTGGTCACACGGCAGGGCGCACCTTTTGACCTTTATGATGCAGTCAGTTGCCGGCGTTATTTTCCCATGCCCCAGAAACAGCTGTTTACTTGGATCAATTAAATGTTTTCACAGAGTAGAAAGATTTCAGTGCCAGTTTTAACAGATGCCCAGGAAATATCTTACTGTTACATACCGCCATGTCACATCGGATGAAAATATTTATGATTAAATACAGGATATAAAACATAAAAACATAATGAGGAAAGGGAATAAAAATAATACATTTGGCTCTTAGTTTGGCCATGTTTGATGTCCTTAAAAATCCTGAAAATCTTGCAGTTCTGGAGATAACGTCATGATATGTGCTTGCACATCTGCGTATGATTTAAGACTTTGGAAACTCGGTTCCTTGAAGACTGGAATAGTGTCTTGTTAAATATTATAGTGAGCTTTAGTTTTAAAAAAGTGTGTATTCAGTGAATGCTTAATGTAGGGGCAGTAATTTCTAAGTACAAGACCTTTGGTGTTAATTTCTACATCTCCAAAAGATTTTTAGATCATTTCTATGAGCTGACTCTCATCAGTAATTCCTGGTAACCAATAGTCATGTTTTATTAAGTCTTTCTGTGCCAAGCGTTTATTTTTCCCTTTTGTTTTTCAGTTTCCAAGCTGACCAAACAACTAATGCTTCTGGAGACGAAAACGCAGGACCAGGAAAAGGAGCTGACGGAAAACAAGGAGCGGCTGGAGAGCTCACGCGCCGAATGCCAAGAACTCAAAACACAGTTGAATGGCAAAATCTCAACGAAAGTTCACACTTCAATTGTGAACGAATTAAAAAGGTGAGGATCTAATGTGTTTCAAGCATTAATGAGTCGCTGATGCACACTATCATAGGCAGAGTGGAGAGAGACGGTCAGTCTTTCCCGGAGCCTTTTTTTTAACAAGCACAGGTGTGGAGTGAGATGTAAAATACTTTATCGGAGTAGAGCCTCGCTGGCCTTGAAGGCTGCCGGCTGCGCTTCATATGTGATTTTTTTCCCCTGCGGTTTCAGCCTTTATCAGTTTCAGAACCAAAGATCATTTAAAGTAGTACAACCGGAAATCTAGATATTCAGTAACAAGGAATTGGTTAAATGAAAGAATTCAACCATCAAATGGAATATGGGCTGCAGTCATTAAATACAATGTCACACAGGATTCTTTTTAACGTGGAAAATAGCCGCAGTGTATTTTTAAGTGAAGAAATTATGTTACAAACAGTATGTAAAGAATGATGATTTATTTTTTAAGAAAATATATGCGTGTGTGTATTGCGGTAACTAGGCATTCCAGTTGGCCTGAGAGCGGGGAGTTTTCAGGATGTGGGACTTCTAGCGCTACCCCTGGGCAAGTCCTAGGCAAACTGGGATGATCACTCTAGTACGTGTGTATGTAGGTGTGTGTGTAATTACATATGTGTGTGAGTATGTATGTAAAATTACATATATGCCATGAGTACATAGAAGACAGGAATGGGAAAATATTAATAGGAAGTATCTTTGGCAGGTGAACATATGAGTGTATGAGCCAGGGTTCTTGAGAGAAGCAACCAATAGAATATATATGTAGAGAGAGAGATTTGTTTTAGGAAATCGGCTCACACAGTTGTGGGGCCGACAAGTCCAAAATCCACAGGGCGGGCCGGCCAGTTGGAAACTCAGGGAGAATTTCTCCGTTTCAGTCTCGAGGCAGAAATCCTTTTTGGGGGAACCTGTTTTTGCTCTTAAGGCCTTCACTGATTGAACGAGGCCGCCCACGTGACTGAGGGTCATCTCCTTCACTGAAAGTCACCTGACTGCGACTATCAGTCACATCCACAAAATGCAACGTCTAGACTAGTGTCTGACCAGACAGTTGGGTGCCGTAGCCCAGCCGAGGTGACACATTAGAGTAACCATCAGAAGGGGTCATTTTAATTTCCTTTGTGTGTCTTTCTGTTCTTCTCCAACCCCTTCTCCTCCCTGCGTGGAAGTGTCGGGACACACGAGCCAGCGCCTAGGAAGTGCTCAGCTTGTGCTCCGTAAATGCTGGCAGTGCCTTGACTGGCGCCCAGTGTCTTGACTCTGCAGGGCTCCCGCGCTTTGCTCTGCTTTTCTTTTTTGCCCCAGTTGGAGTGCAGTGGTCCAGTGGCGTTGTCGTAGCTCACTGTAACCTCCAACTCCAGGGCTCAAGCAATCCTCCCGGCTCAGCCTTCCGAGTAGCAGGGACGACAGGCGCATGCTGCCACGCCCGGCTAATTTTTAAGGAAATTTTTTTGCAGAGGTAGGGGTCTTACTACGTTGTCTAGGCTGGTCCCAAACTCCTGGCTTCAAGTGGTCCTCCCACCCCAGCCTCCCAGAGTGCTGGGATTGAAGGCACGAGCCACTGCGCCTGGCCAGATGTAGGCTTTTCGATTCCAGTAGAGGAAGGACATTTTTTTGAAGTCGTATTTATCTTTTTTGATTTTTCTAACGCATTCCTGTTTCTGATTTTTTTTTTTTTTTTTTTTGTGGATGTGTCATGACTGTATACAGTCATGAACCACGTGACGTTTTGGTCGACAATGACCACACATACAGCAGTGGTCCTGTAAAATTGAAGCTGAAAAATTCCTGTCACCTAGTGATGTAGTAGCTGCTGTAGCATCCTAGCACGATGCGCTACTCACGTGTTTGCGGTGATGCCGTGAAAACAAACCTGCCGCGCAGCCATGTAAAATCCAGCACATATAGTTAGGTGCAGTAGATGATACTTGATCATGATAACAAACAACTGTGTTGCTGATTTGTGTATTCGCTGTACCATAGTTTTCATCATTGTCATAGAGTGCACTCTTCTACTTGCTATGCAATGCTGACTGTGAAACAGCCTCAGGCAGGTCCGTCAGGAGGCATTCCAGAAGACACTGTTATCCTAGGAAATGTCATCTCCCTGTTACTGCCCCTGAAGACCCTCCAGTGGGACGAGACGGGGAGGTGGAAGGCAGTGATATTTACCGTCCTGACCCTGCGTGGGCCTAGGCTAATGTGTGTGTTTGTGTCTTAGTTTTTAACAAAAAAGCTTAAAAGGTTTTTAAAAAATTAAAATTTCTAAAAATAGAAAAAAGCTCATAGATTAAGTATATAAAAATGTTTTTGTATAGCGGTATAATGTGTTTGGGTTTTAAGCTAAGTATTATAAAAGAGTCAAAAGTTGACAAAATGTAAAAGTTTATAAAGTAAAAAGGTTACAGTAATCAAACTAATTTATGACTGAAGAAAGAAAAATAAAAAATAAATTTAGTGTAGCCTAAGTGTTCAGTGTTTATAAAGTCTACAGTTGTGTACGGTGACGTCCTAGGCCTTCACACTCACTCACCGCCTCACCCAGAGCAGCTTCCGGTCCTGTAAGCTCCATTCGCGGTAAGTGCCCTGTGTGGGTGTACTATTCATTATCTTTTATGCCATATTTTCACCATACCTTTTCTATGTTTAGATACACGAATACTTGCCATTGTGTTACAGTCGTTCACGGTATTTAGCAACATGCCGTGCAGGTCTGCAGTGCAGGCGCAACAGGCTCTGCCACAGAGCCCAGGTGTGTAGCACGCCATGTGCCATTTAGGTTTGTGTAAGTACGTTCTGTTTGCACAATGAAATCGCCTAAGGACACATTTCTCAGAACATATCCCCACCTTATGACCGTACTCCATATCCCCTTTCCCTGCTTAATTTCTTCCTCTTAGCACTTACTACCCTCGAACGCAGTAAGCGTTTTACTTGTTTGTTAACTGAACCCCCACTGGAATGTGAGCCCCAGAAAAGCGAGACGCATTGTTCGCCTCGCTCACTGCTGTATCCCTAGTATCTGAAACAGTGTGCAGCTTGGTGAGCACGTACTGAATGAGCAAGTTTAAAAATCAGGGGCACGGTGTCAACATTTGGGGTCTGCTGCCCTCAGATCCTACACTGGGAAACACACAAAAATCAGGCTGCCTACACTGAAGACGGTGCTTCCAACATTCCCTCTGTGCTAGACTCCCCTTAAAGCCTCTTTCCTTAAAGAACTGCAAAAAGTGCCTTTGAAAGAGAAAAAAGGACAGAAATGAAGATGGTGGTGGGGGCATAAGTTGGAGGAAGCCAGAGGGGATGCAGGACTTCCCCTGTCTTCCTCCCTGCAAACCAAGAGCAGAGCGTGGAGCAACAGTGCAGTGGAGAAAGCAGCCAATCGTCAGATGGAGCAAATGGCACCAATACTCCGGCAGGATCCGACCGGCCAGTGCTCCTGTTCCCATCGACTCTCTCTGCCTACTGGGAAGCAAATGATCAGGACAGACCCCAAATGGTCCCCTCTTTTCCTGCCACTTGCACATAAGGATTTCACCACACGCTCATTTCCTGTTCAGTTACAGACCCCCAGATAACAAATGCAACAGGAGCTTCTGCTTGATGTGAACAGGGAGTGCACCCCGGCCACAAAGCAGTTTTAACTGCGGGCTTGATTAGAAATATATGTCATCAGGTCCAAGGCACTGTCACAAGCTGCATCTTGCCCCTCCCTTCTTTTGTCTAAAGTCGCAAATAAAGGGGCGCTTTTTCTGCCTCCTGCTGCAGGCGGGCCAAATGCTGGATTCTGGCTGGTGCGGGGCCCTACAAAGACCCGTCAGAGGAAGGCCCCGGTGTCAGAGGATCTGTGTACTTCTGTCCCGAGGGGAGGATGGGCAGGATCTGAGGCCTCTTGTTGAAACAAGTCTTTGGAAAAAAATGTGGGAGGGGCCCCACAGTCAGGTGCTGGAGGGAAACAGAGCTCAAGCAGGGGGACCTCAGTAAACTGACTCAGAGGCCGGCGCACTCTAGGCTGTGCTCAGAGGAGCCATGGTTAGGGCTCTCAACGCTGCTGGATGTCTGCTTCGCCAAAGGGGTTTCCAAAGCCTGGGGCCAAGTATTGACTCATATAATAAAGAAAGAAAAAAATAAAAGCAAACATTTTTATTACATAAACGGACCGGGTAGAGGCAGGGAATTCCCCCTCGCGTACACTTGAGCTTGAGACGCATAAATGCTGAGTGCAATTTGTTGTGCTTGTTTTTAACTGTTCATGAGACATTGAAACACATAACACATAAAGGTAAAAAGAGGAGTATAATAAGCCCTCATTGCCTGGCTTCAAAAGCTATCAACTCAACGGCCAATCTTATTTCACTCCTTATTCACTCCACACACTTGTGCCCCGGCGTCCGCCACCCAACCATATTATGTTAAAGCAAATCCCAGACATCTTAGCTGTTCATTCACAGGTATTTTAGAATGTACATCTTAAGGACTTTTTTTTTTTAAACAGAACCAAAATGTCATTATCATACCTGAAAAATTAATAAGAATTCCTTAATAATATCAAATATCCAGTTAGTTTTGTTTATTTTAAAGAGAAGGGAAGTGTAGGTTCCAGAATTACAGAAAAACCCCTGGTCAGAGTGGTGTTCAAGCCTCAGGCCCAAAGAGGCCCGGGGCCTGCTGCGGGGCGAGCCCAGAACAGGAGAGCGGGGACCACATGTGAGGTGGAGAGGCTGGAACTAGCGAGGATGGTCCCATTTCCCACCTTCTGTCTGGCCACAGAGGACCGCAGAGTGAGTGTTTGAGAGCCTTGATTCCGGAGCCAGTGACTTGGGTTTGAATCCCGGCTTTGAGATTCACCAGCTTTGTGACTTGAACTTCTTTGGACCTCAGTTTCCTCACACGAGAGATGGGAATAACAACAGTACCTACCCCATTTAGTTTTAAGGATTAAATGAGATACTGCACGAAAAGCACTCCGAACAGCGCCTAGTACATAACGAGAGTTCGGTGAATGCTGGCTAGTATCATTAATTCAGTCGACAGATACTTATTGAGCATCTTTTACCGTCCAGCAGCAGGAGGTAAGAGTGGTGAATCACCACCCGGAGACAGGAACAAACTCAGAATCTCCAGCACCTGTACTGTTTGCAAAGGAGGCCCAGACTCATTCCACCTGAGATGGAGAAGCCTAAACCAGGAGAGTACGTAAAAGTCTAGAACAATGACCCTTACAGAGTTGACAGGGAAGCACTGTGACATCCCCTCCCCATACCCCAGCCACCAGCAATGTCTCTGGCGCAGAGCAAGGGCAAGGCTCACACACTCAGCTCTGCGGTTGCTGAGCACACAGGGGGACACGGTGCCCACAGGGACCCGCAGCCATGAGGGCCAATGTCAGGAGACACGGGAGAAAAGAGGCTTCACGCCCAAAGAAGCAGTTTAGAAACAAGCTTTCGAACAGGCCGGGCCCTTCCCTGCCTCCCTCACTCTCCCTACCCATCCTCTTCCCAGGTTCCCAAATACCTCTATTTTTCCTGGGAGGTGAGGTCCCTGTTTCCAGCAAACCTGGAGCTCAGTTTAAGGAGTGGATGTGTCAGTCACTCAGGTCTCAAACCAGCACCAACAGAATCCCAGGGACTGATGCTGACAAACTCCAAAAATCTGTTTTGTACAACAAGTCCTTCCTGTGGTTGCACTGCTCAAACTCAGACCCTGTCCCCCTCCTCAAGCCCCCTCTGATGTAGCACATACAACAGAGATTGAAAAGACAGTCCAGAGGTGGACTCCGGACCTAAGCTCAAATTAAGCCCTCACCACTTTCCAACGCTGAGCAGTGACCTCTCATTGCCATATCTCAGTTTCCTCATCTGTAAAATGGGAATAATCATAGTCCCTGTCACCAGAGAACACAGGTAACAAACACCAACACTAAGCACAATGCCAGGTACCTAAGGCATCTTTGCTCTTAAGTTAGCTATACTTGCTACACTTTTTTTTTTAAAGAGCCTAAATGACCCGAGAAGCTGCTTCTGATATACATGCTTCACATCCCTCATCTGTCCTTCTCCACCAATATAAAATAGGGATGGCATGTTTGCTCTATCACTGTGAACTACCACCCTTGGTTTACATGTGAGTCTCAAACCCCCAGCCCAGGCTGTCCAATATGGTAGCAGCCATGAGCCACATGTAGCTACTGAGCATATGCAATTTGTGGCTAGTGCAAACTGAGATGTGCTCAAAGTGGAAAATACACACTGTATTCTGAAGACTTTTTTTTTTTTTTTTTTTTTTTTTTTAGAAAGAGTCTAAATTTTTTTTCCTGGCAAGAGTTAGTGCCATGGCGTCATCCTAGCTCACAGCAACCTCAGGCTCCTGGGCTCAAGTGATCCTTCTGCCTCAGTCTCCCAAGTAGCTGGGACTACAGGCATGTGCCACCATGCCCGGCTAATTTTCTCTATATATTTTTAGCTGTCCAATTAATTACTTTCTATTTTTGGTGGAGATGGGGGTCTCACTCTTGCTCAGGCTGGTCTCGAACTCCTGAGCTCAAACAATCCGCCCGCCTCGGCCTCCCAGAGAGCTAGGATTACAGGCGTGAGCCACCGTGCCTGGCCAAGACTTTTTTTTTTAAGAGACAGGGTCCTGTTGTGTCACCCAGGCTGGAGTACAGGGACACGATCATAGCTCACCACAACCTCAAACCCCTGGACTCAAACGATCCTCCCGCCTCAGCCTCCCAAGTAGCTGGAACCACAGGAACATGCCACCACACCTGGCTTGATTATTCTACTTTTTGTAGAGATGGGGTCTCCCTTTTGCCTAGGCTGGTCTCAAACTCCTGGGCTCAAGTGATCCTCCTGCCTCAGCCTCCCAAAGTGCTAGGATTACAGGCATGAGCCACTGCTCCCGGCCACGGCCTGTATTTTAAAGACTTAATGTGAAAAAAGGAATGTAAAATATTTCATTAGTGATTTTTACATTGATTATATGTTGACATGGTATTTTGGATTAAATAAAATATATTATTAAAACTAATTTCCTCTGTTTCTTTTTAAAATATGGCCAGCAGAAAATTTTAGATTACATATGTGGTACTCATCAGTAGCTCAAATTATATTTCCAATGGAGAGCACTGCCACAGACCCTCGAGAACCAGTGTCATATTCAACTTCATACCCACGTCAGGGTCTAGCTTGGTGCCTGGCACACAGGGTAGATGGAGGAAATGCTTCATAGATGGATGATCAAAGATGCTCTCCAGTCTTAAAAGCACACACTACTGTCCTCACATGTAACCAGGGCTGCCCTTCGTTCAAAATATTTAACAACCTCTAAGGCCCCAGGTGCGCCAAATCAACCTGGACATGAGTCATGGTGCTAGAGCAGGGTCCTGGGGTCCTTAAAGGGCCAGGCATCATCATTTTAGTTGCTGGGTTGTAGTGTGATACTTTAACAGCCTGGAAGGCTGGCCTGGTGCTTGAAAAAACACCCTTTCTCCTGCCAGCCCAAGTGCCCTTGCAGAGCTCACCCAAATGAGACAGTCACCCTGTTCAATCTCCTTAGACACCACACTTTGTTTCATGTCAACCTGTGTGTGGTGTGGCAGGCAAACAGTCGACCTTGCTTTATTTGATAGGCTCTGCTGAAAGGCCTTCAGTTTTGAAACAACCAACAAACCATCCCAACAGAAATCGACCCTGTTGTGTCTTACAATGCCAGTGGAAATGATGCCGCGACAGCCCAGACTGCTCCTGCGGCCACATGAATTAGACACTAAATATAGTCTGCAGTGCTTTGCATGTCAAACAACATGGAAAGGAAATGCTGTGTCTGCTTCCTAAATTTTCCTCTGCCTAGCGAAGAGAGCCCAGGAGGAGAGTCTGGCATGCAAGCGAAGAGCATGGTGTATGGAGTCCGTTTCCTCATGTGTAAAATGAGTTCAATAAAGTTAATTACGTCATTGGACTACTGTCAGGATTAACTGGGAAAATGTGTGAAATGCTTAGAAGAGCATCTAGCAGAGAGTAAGCACGAGGTAACTCTTAGCTGCTATCGTTATCTTAATTTTATAAAAATTAAAGTAGCGTAAACTTGAAAAATAGGAATTCATCCTCCTCCAGTCACGATGACATTCTTTTTGTAGCAAACTCATTCCTACCTCTGGGCCTTTACACTTGCCGTTCCCTCTGCCTGGAATGCTCCTCCCGCAACTCCTGGCACAGCCAGTGCCTGTTGCTCATTATAAGGTCTCAGCTCACATGACCCTACCTCAGAGAGGTCTGGGAGACCTTCCTGGGCCATCTGAGCTGAAGTAGCACCTCTTCCCCACTGCCATCCTGCCCCATCAGCCACTTTCTATCCCCTCACCCCATTATTTTCTCCACCATACTTAAACCATCTGAAAATGGCAGGATCAGGATTTGTTTATTGTGTGTCTCTCCCGGCTAGAATGTAAACTGTAGGAGAGAAAGGATCTCTCTTGTTCACTGCTGAATCCCCAGTGCCTAGAACGGGACGTGCACGTGGTAGGTGCTCCATAAATTTGTCAACTCCAGAAAATAAGAATAGTAGCTAATCACATAGTGCTAACTACGGCCCAATGTGCTGAAAGTTTTGCAGAGATTTCATTCAGTCTCCAAAACCACTGAACAGAGACTACTATAATACCCATTTTGCCAATGGGGGCAAAAAAAGCTTAATGCACATCTTGCAAAAAGTGGCTATACTGGGATTTGAACCCAGATCTGTCAACCACCTAGGCCACCTTCCAACCATTACATGCTTCTTGCAAATCTGAAGAGTGATATTTTCCACTGATGCACCATCACCAGCCCTTTAACCACCACTGCTCACTACGGTCAGGCCACCCTGTTGGCTCCGATCATCCTTTTCTGGGCAAATCTCCTCCCTTCATTCCATGGTGGCTGGGTCCCTCACCCTAGACTCCCAACATCTCCAAGCGAGATCCCTGCTATACAACTTGGCATTTCCAATGATTGAGCTGGCTCTTCTTGTGAGCCCTGCCCCACAGGGCTTTGAGTTACTTTGGGATTGAGAGGTCACATGACAGCTGGCCCTGCCCTAAAAGCTTGACATAGATGATCTCATAGAACCCTCTCTCAACAACCACCATCTGAGGAAGGTGCTGGTATCATCCCCATTTTCAGATCAGGAAACTAAGGCCCAAAAGACGAGTGACTTTCCTAAGGTGTCACAACTAGCATAGGACAGAGACAGATTTTGTACCCAGGGCACATGGCTCCACGGTGTGTTTTAAGCCACTATGCCATACCACCTATGTGAAAGGATGCTTATTGGATGTGTTTGCTGAGGTTAAAAAAAAAATCTCAGAAACAACCTAAATGTCCAGCTGTAGGGGAATGGTGGAATAAAGATGGTCTCTCCGTACTGAAGAATGTGGGTCCAACTGTTAAAAAGAATAAGTCAGATCTATACGTAGTGACTTAAAGAACTATACCCAATCGTTAACTGAAAAAAACAAATTACAAATGTGTAGCCTGATCACTACCCCTCCTTTTTTTGGGAGTGGCAGGAGAAGAGGAAGAAAACAACTGATATACGTATAAATACACACGCACATATGTAATCAATATAAGCACAGAAAAAGTTAAATGAGAGCATCCACCCAAATCGCCAAGGGCAGAGAGCACATCCATTTTGTTCACTATGACATCTCCAAAATCTGAGAGTTGAGACTTAACACATTAACTGCCATGTGAGTTGTATTTAACTCAGGTTAGTTTTGAGCCCGGGGACTTGTGAAGCATATGTAACTCACACGTCTCTTTACCTTGGGAGCTGAGTGGTGCACAGGTAACTCACACTGCCATGCTGTCGCACACATGTTATGTGATCGGTGGTCCCCTGGGCAAAACCCTGCAGTTGCTTTGTGAAAATCTTACTTGTTGATGTTCTTATTCCTACAATTAATATTGACAATTGCATACAATTCATGCACAGAAAACAATGAAAAAAACCAAATTTTTCATGAAATTAGAAAGGATCGTTTTGTTTTCGAAGCTTTTATTCTATTTTTGTAATAAAACACCGTGGCCTCAAGGACAAATTTTTTTTCCTAGTGTGGCAGTCAATGTGTTAATAGACACTCGCTGTCTGAATAATGGTTATCTCTGGGGGCATGGGATTTTAGAGTGGAGGGTGGCGCTTATATTTTCCTTCTATCTCTGTATTGTTGACATGTTGCAATGAGTATGTATTTCACATGTAACTTTTTTTAAAGCCAAACTCAGTCCAATCACACACAGAAAAAAAAGCCATGACAAGAACAGTCCTAGAAAATGGGAGGAGTATCAGTTGCAAAGAAAACACAAATGCACAAACTTGTCCAATAGCCTCTCCTTCTAACAGCTAAAAACAAACATTACTTTAAAGGAAACAACTGTTGAATTCTCTTATTAAAACATAATACTTTTAATTTAGATTCTGTAAGTTATTAAGCCTAAGTTTGAAATATACAGTAAAATATGGTTTACAGCAAAAAAAACAAAAACAAAAACAAAAACTCTGGGTGCCAATCCCTGCACATTTTAAATCCCACTTTTGATTTACCATCTAACAACTGCAATGTCTGAGAAACAGGCTTACGTTTAACTCTTAATCATTCTACATAGACTACTAAAAAACCGTGTGCTGTTGTCACTAGTAACTGAGAACAACTAAGATTCTTTTAAAGTCACTGCTTTATTTCCTCGGGTTAACAAAACACTTAGGTAAACTTGGCGGCCATCATGAATGTGATTGAGACCATGGGATTCCATCATCAAATGAAATCACAGTGACAGGTTTCTGACAAAAGACTCAACCAAAAGGGAGACCTAATAAATGCTCTTCCCAGGCTCCTCTCAGGTGTGTGGTATGTGTGCTGCCTTCTGAAATGCCCAGGACAGCCACCTTCCCATCCAGGATGTTCTAACCCGCTGACACGGTATAACTTTTCAGAAAGAAATCAACAACTCAGCCGATCTTTGCCAGGCTAAAACCACAGAAATGGGTCCCCCGACAGCCAGTTTCACGCCACATCCACAGTCCCTGCAGTCTAGCCAAGTCCATGATGTCTTCTCTGCCCCTTAGTAATATATGTTACATATGTTTACATATATTAATCCTCGGTGACTTAAAAGAAACAACCTCTTCAGAATAGGCCACTGCCAGGAGCTTAAGGGAATTTTCAGTGCCCATCAGATGAGAGACCAATGTGGGCCAGTGACATGGCATTTCTATGAAATAGCAGCTCCATCCTTCTTGCCAACTAGACGTGGGAAGGCTGGGAAAGAAGGACAATTCCCGAGTTTTTGGCTTGGGCGACCAGGTCAGTGTTGGTCCATTTGCCAAGATGGCGACTACTGGGTCTGGGAGGAAGAAGAGTTCAGGTTGGACATGTTGAGTCTGCGGTGCCCAGGGAACAGCCATCAGGAAACATCAAGAAAGCACAGGCTCCACATTTGGAGCTGGAGCTCAGGGGGTTAGTGTGGCGTTGAGATACACAGTCAAGAGCTGGCATCACTTGGGCAGTAATTAAAGCACTGGAGTGAATATACTGGCTTGCGGAGGAGGGGTGTGTGAGCAGGGGTATGCCGATGCCAGGTCATCCCCAGCTCTTCTTAGGCCCCTATACTGAAGCATGTTCCCCAATTTAACTTTTGGTGAGTAAAACTTAGAAGTGGGGGGAGAAACACTAATCTGTCCCCACTCTGCCTTACAGATACAAACAAGCAGAAAGGGCCTATTAAAAAAAAAAAACAACAAACAATAGCAAGATACATTTATTAAGCACTTACTATATGCCGGGCCCTGTTCTAAATATTAAATATGAATTATCTCCTGGAAACATCAAAACAATCCTGGCACAAAAGTCCTATGACTACCATTTCACAGATGGGACACTGAGGCTGGGAGCACACGTGTGGGGGAGCTCAGGGCTGTCATGCCACACAGCCCACAGTTACACAGCCTCTGGGCCAGATGGAGAATACTGAAGAACAATTATAATACATAAAAGCTGCTACTTAGTAAGAGATGGCTCTCGACTAGGAATACAATCTCAGCAAATCCTTACAATTCTTTGAGAGCGATACTGTGATTGTCTCATTTTACACATGAGGAACCTGAGGCTGTAGGAAGGGAAGTCAACTAAACCAGTTTTGAGTCCGACCAAGACTACAGCCAGAGTCCCTCCCTGAGAGGGTCTCCGGGCCACCGGGAAAACGCTGAATAAATGGTATAATTTACTGAGCGCTATGTGCCAGCTGCTGTGCTAAGCACTTTACACATGATATTCTCATTGCATCCTCAAAACAACTCTCTGAAGCGGTGGCTATTTAAATCCCCATTTTATAGATACGGAAATCAAGGCACAGAGAAGTGAAGTCAGTTACCCAAAGCCACACAGCTGGCAAATGGCAGATCCTAAATTTGAACCTGGGTCTCTCTGCCTTCCAAACCGAAGGTCTTAATAAAATAATCTCAGTAAACAGCATCTAGCCTTCGTTGGGTGCTAACTATGGTCTTGGCTCTTCACATGTACTCACTCAACTAACCGTCATCCTATGCTATCGATACTATCTTCCCCTCGTTTTTCCGGGAGCTAACAATAACGCAAACACATACTGTCTTCTATGTGTCAAATGTTTTATCCGCTTATCTCAACAGAATCCCCAGCAAAAGACACTCTCCTGTCCCGTTTTACTGCAGGGGCAACTGAGGTTCCGCGAGGTTTCCCAAGATCGCAGCTCCCGAGTGGCAGAGCCGGGACGCGAACCCACTGCTCCCTGACTCCAAGCTCTTCCCCACAGAACCCGGTTGCACGTCTGGAAAGTTGAACCATGCGGGCACGAGTCCAGCTGGGTCCGGAGGGCGCGAGTCCCGGCGCCGCCGCCCCTCACGGTCGGTGCCCACACCCGGCCGTCCGCCCGGTCGCCCGCCCGCGCTGACCCTCCGGGTCCGAGCAGCCACCGATTCCCCGCGCCACCCTTGCGCGAGGCCGCTCCTGCACCCACAGCCACATACCTAGGCGTCCCGGATGTCCACCCCGCGGGCACCACGACCGCTGCGTTCGGCCCCGCGCCGCTCGCTGGAGACGCCGCCAGCTCCGGTGGCCCGAGTGACTTCCAGGCTGCCCACTTCCAAGCCGCTTCGCGCGAGGCCTCCCGGGAACTGTAGTTTCGCCCTCAGCGGCCGCGAACTGAAAAGAGCTTGGCGCGCAGATGCTGCCGGGAGCCGTAGGCGCACCACCGCGCCGCCTGCCGGGGACTGTAGTCCACTGGTCACCTCCCTGCCGCTCTAGTCTCCAGAGCACTTCCGCAGCCCCGGGGGGCGTGAGGGATGGAGGCGTGTCTTCTGCGTACTCCAGCCCGGGAGCCGCGCTCCTCACCCAGCTAGGACGGTTTCTCCTAGTCCTGTCCGCCGCTTCCCTTCATTCGGCAGAACCTCTCCCTCACACTCCGCGAGGCGCGAGTCCCTCAGCCCGAGGACGCGAGCCTCGGCAGAGGCTCGGGAAGCAGAGCCGTGCGCTAGACCCCCAACGGAGGGGGGCGGTGGAGGAGGGCGTCGGTGCGCGCTCGCGCACGCGCGCTCGCCGACCGACTCCGGCCTAAATTGTCGCGGGCCCCCGCGGGGAGGATTTTATTTCTTTCGGACGCGCGCACGGGAGCTCTCGTGCCGGGCGCGCGCTCACGCCTCTCTCGGTCGGTCTGCCCAGCGCCGGCTAGAGGGGCGCTAACCGCTCTATTGGCGGAGTCCTCCCGCAGCATCCGCAAGGTAGCTTCTCAGGCTCTCGCTCCGTTTCGGTCTGTTACTCCACACGGGAGCTTCCGAGTGCCGTCACCCACGCCGTACCCGTCCCCTGGCGGGAGTCCCGTAGCAGGTAACAGGCGCGGCCTCTGCCTTAAAAAGGCGGACACGCCCTCCCTCCCGCGCACGTGGAGGGCCAGGACGCCCGAGTGTGAGGGGACGCGGGTCTGGTCGTCTGTCCACGACCTAAGCGGCTCCAGAGCTCTGCCTTCGACGGGAGCCTCGGGACTGCGACGCCGGGGGCTGCCCTGGAGACCCTGTTATCTTCCATTCTCTCGTTAATCACACATTCTGAGGATAACTAGTGTTGAGTACCTACAGCCTGGGTAATTTTGTCCAAATGTACTCCACCTGCTGACAATCAGGGCTCTGACCCCCCCCGCCCCGCCGCTTACTGTTTTAAACGTGTATTGCCACCCATAAGGGCTACCGAGGGAATTGACTGGAATTGCAAATCCTCTGGTCAAGAAGCCCTAGTCAATACTCTTCCCACCTCAGCTTGCCTTCCGGGAAGATGCTCAGTAAAACTTGAAGCTGGGAAACGTATTTCTTCTTCCTGGGAGAGGGCAGAGGGTCATTCATTTGCCCACTCATTCATCAAAAAGGTGTTAAGCACCTACTGAACGCCAGGCTGGGTAATTATGGGGACATAGGTGAAATCCAGACAGACCCGGGTCCTACCCTCGGGGAGCTCTCAGGCTGTAGGCGTATCAGGCCACTACTAGACAGTGACAATGTAGAGCAGTGCTATCCAATAGAAATGTAATGCACGCCACATACGCAATTTGAAATTTTCCGTAAAGAAACAGGCGAAACTTTAATGGTTTAACCCAAACATATCAAAAACATTTTCCCAAGTTATGTTTAATGGAAAAATGTTTTCATTGCTTCAGTTCTACAATTTTAGTTAAAATTAAATAAAAGTAAAGGTTTATTGGATAGAGCTGGAACCCATTCTACTAAGTGAAGTATCCTAAGAATGGAAAAACAAGCACCACGTGTACTCACCAGCAAATTGGTATTAACTGATCAACACCTAAGTGCATATATAGTAATAACGTTCATCGGGTGGCAGGCAGATGGGAGGGGAGGAGGGGATCGGTATATACACACCTAATGGGTGCGGTGTACACCCTTGGGGGATGGACACGCTTGAAGCGCTGACTCGGGTGGGCCAAGGGCGATATACATAACCTAAACATTTGTACCCCCGTAAAATGCTGAAATAAAAAAAATTTTTTTTTTAAAAAGTAAAGGTTCATGAGGCACAAAGATATCCATTTGTGACATTGGTTGTAATAGCAAAAGGTTGGGAGCTGCCCAATGTCCGTTAATAGAAATTTGGATAAATGCTAGTTCAGCCACACAGTGGAACACCTTGCAGCTGGGAACTGTTGAGAAATGAGGCAGAGCTATATGTATTAATATGAGAGAAAAAGGTGCAGAATAGTGTATACTATTGTTAGTATAAGAAAAATATTTTTTACATGTATGTCTGTGTATATGTACAGAACACCATTAGAAAGACACAGGAAACACAACCAGGATTACCTCTCTGAAGGGGAAACAGAAGGACAGGTGGGCAGGTGTGAAAAAGTGACCTTTTTTTCCCTATATGTCCCTTAGTACATTCTGAATATTTTTACCATGTCCATTAAAAAATGTGTTTAATTAAAGGGATAATAGCTAAGTCATGGGATCATTGCAAGATTACATAAAATAATATATGTAAAATGCCAATGCCACTTTACAACCTAATCAATCCTGGAGTCTATCATTCCTCTCAGGGATCCAGGATAACTCTTTCACCCAAGAGAAAGTATTTAATAGCTCACCCTGTTAATGCATTTTGCCTGCCTGAAAAATTGTTTCTTTCTATAAAGAAAGTTAAGTGCATTCCACCCCCAGCCTTAGCTACGCAGCCACTGAAGGCCAGAGAGCAGCACTCCCAGACCCTGGGGACAAACACGGGCTCCTTATCAGTAATGTCATTCAAAGAACCAGGTAAGCCAAGGTTGTCCCTCCGACTTTACCGTCAACTGATTAGGCCCTTCTGATACCAGCTTAATTTTCTATACCCTCTTCCCCAAATGCGACACCCACCTGCAAGGCTATATAATCCATGCAGGGACCTACCCCACAGTGTGTTTTAGAGTCCCAAATCACTTTGGCCTGGGCTTCCTGCAGCAGGATCAGCAGAACTGACCCTCTGCTATGGCTAAGCCAAGGCCCTGTGTGCCTAGAACACATCACCCTCCTTTGTCGTATGTACTCATAGCACTTTGTACTTTTCCTTCTTAAAACTGAATCTAGTGTAATTTGTTTTAAGTTTAAGAAAGTTAAAAGTTGCAGGAAATTTCAAAGACTAATATAATTCATCCCCCAGAATTTGCCATTGTAATCAATTTTATGACTATTTTTTGATGCCTGCCTTCCCTGAACCGTAAGTTCTATGGAGCAGGAACGCTGCCGGTATCCCCTCCCACACCTGTAACAGAGAACGTGGGGCCAATGAATGACCCAAAGGGAGCCCAGGGTCCTGACAGTGTTGTGGAGTGCAGCGCCCCCTAGAGCCAACTCTCTTTAACAAGGCAGGGCTGGTGCGCCGTTTGCCTTCCCTCAGACCACCAGGAACACTATCCCTTGCAGTGGACTCCTGCCAAGAAAAAGCATATAGCTCCACAGTCAGTGCCCAATCATGGACCTAGCTTGTCTCCACAGTCAGCAGGACAAACCATATGTTGGCCCCAAATACCCTCTCCCCTAAGTTGGCCACAAGGCTTGAATTCTCCCATTAAATTATCTTCAGGTTTTCAAGATACTAAACAGTCATGACCATTGGGATTAAAGCATCTGGAGCTCACTCTGAATTTGCTTTTAAGGACCAGCACTGGGATTAGGGAGTCAAATGTGGGGGATTTTAGGAAAGAGGCTTCCTCTGAGGGTTAACTTGAGGAAACTGGTTTATGGGGTGGGACAGAGTGGCAAAAAATAAATCAACATATGGCCGGGCGCGGTGGCTCACGCCTGTAATCCTAGCTTTCTGGGAGGCCGAGGCGGGCGGATTGTTTGAGCTCAGGAGTTCGAGACCAGCCTGAGCAAGAGCGAGACCCCATCTCTACTAAAATTAGAAAGCAATTAATTGGACAACTAAAAGTATATAGAAAAAATTAGCCGGGCATGGTGGCACATGCCTGTAGTCCCAGCTACTTGGGAGGCTGAGGCAGGGGGATCGCTGGAGCCCAGGAATTTGAGGTTGCTGTGAGCTAGGCTGACGCCACGGCACTCTAGCCAGGGCAACACAGTGAGACTCTATCTCATAAATAAACAAATAAATAAATCGACATAAAGGCTTGGGGTTTGAAGGCCCTCTTTCTCACCTCCTAGAAATGTTTCCCCAAAGGGTCCCAACCACTCACTTTTTTAGGCTTGTCAGGAGAAGCGGGACCCAGAGGAGACACCTGGAACAGTGGGAACTGAGGGCAGCGACTGCAAATTTGCTACAAATAAGTACTCTCTCAGCAGCTCTGGGCCTCAAGAAGGAGCCGGTGGGGTGAATCTGCGCTGTGGGGCCTGGCTCGCCGGGCTATCCACTGACGTGCAGGATCTGAAGCAGATCACACTGGCTCTTGAAAGGTGATCCGAATGAGCAGCAAGTGCAGGGTTGAAGGGAAGCAGAGTGGAAAATGATATTGCAGGAGGGTAGCACACAGCCTGGGGAGAATGGAAAGAGACAGAGGGGATGCTACTGACAGCCAGTCCTCAGTCCCCATCGTGGGTGGATCTGTCAGACAGCTTTCTTAGCAACAGCTCGCAGAACTTCCGCCTCCTCTGACATTGTAGGAGATTGCTGATCTGTGGATTAGATCTTAGTCTTGAATCTGCCCTATGGAGACTTGAACACGTCCCGTTTCCTCGCTGAGATCATGTTCCTGTTTTGTACAATGGACATGGTGATATCTGTCTCTCTGGATTCTTTGAAGAACTAAGTAATAGATGTGAAAGCTTTGTTGTGGGCTCCAACCCCCTTTATATATATATGAGATGATGATGAGTTTTGCCTGCTGCTTCCCTCCCCAAATCCAGCCATCCAGTCTCTATGGCAACACAGGGGCTTCATCTTAGCCATACTAGAGGGTGGGTTCTGCTGATCTTGCTTCAGGAAGCTCAGGACTCCAACAGCTCTCTAAACCAGTTCTCACACTTCAGCGTGAAGATCAGGTGGAGAGCTTGTTACAGCTCAGATTGTTGGGCCTTAACCACAGAGTTTCCACTTCAGTAGGTCTGGGGTGGGGCCCATAATTTGCATTTCTAACAAGTTCCCAGATGGTGCTGATGCTGCTGGCCTGGGGAATCACACTTTGGGAACCATTTCTCTAAATTTGATGAAGTTTTCCTTCACCTGGCAGGCAAGGTTGGCCTCCATCGCCCTCTGGTGGCCAGACTATAAATTTCGCTGTCATGTTTCCAGAGCAACTGAAAAGTTACAAAGTATGGGCTGCAAGGAATGGAGTTGTCACCTGCCTGAGAAGCAGGCCAGCCTAAAATCAGCAATCATAATTGCTTGTCGCTTCAGAGTATGCTTAAAAGGGTTTTCACATGAACTGATACTATTTGGTCTTGGCAACAACCCTGTGAAGTAGGCAAGACTGGCATTTTCTTTGCTTGCTTGCTTTTTCTTTTTGGTGGAGACAGAGTCTTGCAATGTTGCCCAGCCTGGTCTTGAACTCCTGGCCTCCCATCTTGGCCTCTCAAAGTGCTGAGATTACAGGTGTGAGCCGCTACACCCAGCCAGGCATTTTCATTTTACAAATGAGGAAAAACAAGCCCATTGTCACACTGGTAACGACAGACTCCCTGACAGAGGGGGATTGTTAAAAGTAAGATTTATTCACAATCCAACCAGGAAAAGTAGGTTTGTCCTCATGAAGGCCAAAGAGAAAGGAATGGGAAAGAGAACGATGAACAGCAGATGTACCTCCTGTAAGAGAGCTGCCTGATTCCACAAGCCTGAGGAAGCCTGCGAGGCCAAATGCTTGGATCCTTTCTCCGTCCGCGCTAGGCAGGGCTGGCTCTTAGTCCTGGGTGCCCCTTATCTGTTTCCTAATTCAGTAGTGAGACCTGAACGTCGATAGAATCACCTAGGGAGTTTGCTGTAAGTGGAGGTTCCTGGGTCCCACTCCCATGGTTCTAATTCAGTAGGTCTAGAGTAGGGGCCCAGGAATCTGCATTTTAAGACCCCCCTCTCCCCCAGGAATCCTGGTGCAGGAGGTCCAGGGAACACATTTTGAGCACTCCTAGTCCTCACAAAATGCTCTCCTGACATCCCACAAAAACGAATGACTATTATTTGTCTGTAAGGGTATTCTTTTCAGGGCCCTCTCTAGGTTTCTCTGCTTCCCTCACACATAGTATCCTACTGGGTTATGATAGAAAAATGCTAAGATTCAATCCCCAAACTCCTTTATTTACCCTCTCCAAGCCTCCATTTTCTCACCTATAAAATGGGTAATACCTACCTTACTGGGCGGTAGTGAGGATTAAATGAGAAGGTATGTCCTGTGCACAGTTACTGACATTTAGAAGGTGTTCAATAAACGTGAGTTCACAGTTCTTGCCTTCTGATTCCCAGCTCCTCGAAAAGCAGCAGTGCCTAAGCCAGCCTCTTTTGGATTCCCACAGGTTTTTAAGCACCAGTCAGTCCTGAGGAGGACCAAGAGGTAATCAGGGTGATGTCTTCCCCCAGACTCATTCCTCTGTGGAAAGATTTTAAATACTGCGTAAATGAAATTGTACACAATAGCAAGGTAATGTATATGCAGGACACAAACATGTCATTGGTTGGCCTCTATCTGTCTTACGCTCCAGAAGGGCCACAGGTTGTCTTTGAGAGCAGGAAGCAAGCAGGATAGGCCATAAAGACAATTGTCATCCTATAGGAAGTAGGCCATCAATTTCCAAATGAGTCTACAGACCTCTTACAAGGACATTTTGATAGTGGGAGGTGACAATTTTGGAGCATTGTCAGAAGAACCAACCTTCTGGGAAGAGAGATTTTCTAAAAGAGAAGGAAGAAGGCACCAGAGTGAACACTTGCCAACCTCAGTTGTGCTATGGTTGGCTCAGAATAAAATGATCCCAGGTGCATGTTCCATTAGCACAAACTCTTATCGCTGTGGGATAATATATATTGTACTGGTGCCGGTCCTCTGTCAAATTTAAAGACCAGATAGGGCCTTTAAGAGTCTTAATATAGTTTTAAGCTTTAATAACTTAGAACTGCACTAACTTGTGAGACACCCTGTTAGATCACATGTGGGTATAAGGTGATGTGCTTGCCCGGGTAATCTGTTAAATGTTGTTTCTTTTATGATACATGTACCTTTTAGACAAAGGGAGACTGTCAGATGCAGGTGTGGCTAACATCAGGTTAGGAAGAACATCACTTTCCCCTGTGTTCACACTGTAAAATCTGCCCATATCGGCCCTCTAGGGGTTTGGTTCCCTTCTGCATTGGGTGATTTGTTACAGGTTTGTGAAGTATAGATGTCCCACAGGTGATAAGTTGTGCATGTGTGGGTGTAACAGTCCTTGGGATGGGAGGCATGATTTTGCAAACTGCTCTAAATGTGACTTGTGTGAGACTATATTTAGCGTATGTGTTCTCTGACCTCTTGGTTTATGCTATGCTTCTCCCCAGCAATCTGTAGATGACCCGAAGAAAAACCTAATTGTGCTGAGTGACCAGTCCCAGATATTGTTCGAAGAGTCTCGCTATCCTCAAAATATGCCACGTATATGCCATTACTACAGTGACGCCTACTTCTTTGCCTCCCTCTCTTGGGCGACACCACAGACAAAAGAAATACAGGTAAAACTGCCTTTCTTACCCTTCTTAGTCCATTCTCCAAGGGCCATGCCCATATAGCTCTTAACCCAGATAGACAAAGGAAGATAAGCTCTTTGAATGAATGGGATCTGGATCCAGTATTCCCCCCATATCCTTTCTCCAGTTACGGTCTCCATGTTGAGTAAAGATTATGGTTCCCCTAAAGTAGGCCAAGGTTGGGGAAAGGGTCCTAGGCTTCTGCCTCTATCATATTTCCAACCCTCATCACCAAGGGGTAAAATCACTCTAGAGTCTTCCAATTCCTCCTTAGCACAAAACAGGGAAAGTACCTAAATATTCTGCCCTTTCCTCCCCTACTATCTTTTCTAGGCAGTTTCTATCTTATTCTCTTCTAGGCTGTCGTATGGATGATGAGCAAAACTGATGACATGGTCGAGAAGAGAACATTCTCCATGACTGAACGACTGCCGCCCATTCAGTCCATGGTCCACACTGGTTCCTTTCATATCATTGTGGCTTACTGTAGTGACATGATTCTGCGGCTCTTTGGGGACCACTTTCGGGCATTCAAACCCCTAGGTATAGTGCCATGCCGCTTCAACATCAGCTGCCTCTGCTATGACCCGGAAATGGAAATGCTCTTGTCTGGCATCCTGGGGGCAGTGGTCACCTGGGTCATTGAGCGCAGTGGCAAGGGCCTCCAAATCGTCCACGTGGTTTCCATGCCTGGGGAGGAGCTTGTCCAGGACATCATGCTGAATGGCCCCCATGGCTCCCTCCTAGCCCTGTGCGAGACCGTGGTGAGGGTCCTCGAGCGCGAGGGCCAGGGTCGGCTGGGAGAGGTAAAGAGGTTCACTTCCACCAGCAGTGGCTCCTCCATCACCTGCTGCTTCACCTGCTCTGATCAGGGCTTTCTCTATGCT
The DNA here is from genome assembly GCA_963575035.1 of Avahi laniger. Classification (NCBI taxonomy): domain Eukaryota; kingdom Metazoa; phylum Chordata; class Mammalia; order Primates; family Indriidae; genus Avahi; species Avahi laniger. Next base: position 23,478 of record CAUYSK010005731.1, on the reverse strand, counting down.
GGAAACCAGGCTGGGGAAATCCAAGTATGGAGCCTCGTTCAAGGCCAGTCTCTCCACAGCTTCAAGGCTCATCGCTCAGCAGTGATATGTATCCGCAGCCGGCCAGAGGCCCACACGCTGCTGACGGCTGGCAGCGAAGGCATCATCAAGGAGTGGAACCTTACTTCCGGGAACCTGCTTCGGCGGCTAGAACTCGGCGAGGAGCTGTGTCGACTCCAGTTTATTGATGATGTTACTTTCTTTTCCCAAACCACCCACAGTTTTTCCTTGCGCCGTCTGCCCTGCTTCTACAGCCTCTTCAACATCTGCGGTTCTGCTCCTCAGCAGGTGCATCGGGTCCGCTGTGGAGACAACTGGTTCCGGATCCTGTGCACTACTGAGGATGGCTTGTTGCGCTTTTTGTCCCCATTAACAGGGGATCTTCTGATTCTTACCTGGCCCTTCTCAGTCCTGGACAAGGCTGTGGATTGGGCCTATGACCCAGGTAGAGAGGAGCTCTTTGTAGCAACAGGCAGCTCAGAGGTGCTGGTGTTTGACACAGCCCGCTGCCCTTGCCCAGCCAAGTACCTCTTATGCACCTCGCCAGATCCTCAGGACTTTGTACAATGCCTGGCTTATGGGCATTTCCACCTGGGGCGGGGTCTAGAAGGACTGATGTTCTCTGGACACCAGAGTGGTATGATCAGAGTGCTTTCCCAGCACAGCTGTGCCCGAATAGAGAGACTCATGCACTCTGGGGCTGTACTGGCACTGTCTACGCCATCTGGAGGGCTTTTCGGGGGCCAAGCAAACTCCTTCCTCTGTTCCTATGGAATGGATGACTATATACACCTGTCAGAAGCTGTGCTCGAGGGGGTCAGAGTACAGCTACGGCCCCTCGCCAGCGTTCTCAGCAGCTCTCACCTCAACCACCTGAAGCTTTTGCCCAAGTCTGTTTGTGCCATCACAGAGACTAACTGCCTGCGTCTCTGGAAGTTCCATGATTTTTTGTCCTCTGGGTTTCAGAATGGCTCGACGTTCATAGAAACATTGCCTCTGCACCAGTGTGCCATCACATCCTTTGATGTCTGTCTGTCCTTGAATCTTTTTGTCACAGGTGCTGTCGATGGCACCGTCCGGGTCTGGGACTTCTATGGTAGACTGATAGCCATGCTGGACTCATCACTGCACTTTGGCCCACTCTGTTTTGCAAATGACCGGGGTGATCTGCTTGTGACTTTCAACCAGAGTCTTTATCTGGTTTCCTCTTTAAAACTGTTTCCTCCAAACCTACTAGCTCGCCTTTCCTTTGTAAGTATAACAGATGAAGCACTAGAAGTCCCTAAGCCCTTCATACCAAGTTTCTTCTTTTCCTTTGAGACCATATTTGTGCCCAAGTATATTTACCCAGGGCATGGGCAACAGGAATTAGTGGGTCTGGTGAGCCTTGTCAATAACCGGGCCATTGCCTTTGACCATTCTGTGCCACATGTCATAGAAGAAGATGAGGAAGGAAGTCCAGTAGTACTATCTACCCCCACGCGTGATTATTTTCAGGAGGCAGAAGCCGATTGGAAGCAGATGAGAAAACCTCACCAACCCCATTATGTGATTCCTCCCCAGCTGGAGATAACTAGCTGGGACGGACTCAACCCCTATCAGATATTGCGATGCTACTTTGGTCAAGGGCGGGAATGGCTCCTTGCCCCTGATTGCTATATCCCCAACTCAGTGATTCGTGCCCGTCTTTGGCCAGAGGGCAGCCCGATATACCTGCAGTGCAGCCTGCACTCACCCCAGCGGGAACTGGAATGGAACAAGTCTCAATTCTTCTTCTGGCACAGCAAGGTAAGACGTCTGAGTGATAAAGGAGAACCCTCAAAGGAGAAGGAGGATGCAGACTTCATAGAAATGAGACTATCCAAGGATGTAACCTACGGCGTCATTACAGATGGAGCAAACCGAAGTTGGCTGGGAAGAAAGATGAGTGAACTAGCTGTTAATAGCCTGATTGAGACAATCCTCAACATTATGATTCATACTTCTCCACTGAAGTTCCAGTGCTGTGTTGGTGCCCTAGGGCAAATCTTTGCCTCTTACCAGGTCTCTCCATCCCTGCGCTCTGAGACAGCCCGTCGTCTGCTGGACGAGACAACCAATTCTAACCCACTGATCCGAGAACTAGCCTGGGAAGGGCTGAAGCGTCTAGGAATGATTACTCATCTCTTTGCCATGCCTCTGGCCCAAGGATTAATGGACAAGGACCAAAGAGTGAGGAGTAAGACCTTGAACCTCATGGCTGATACTGGAATCCACTCTAAGACCTCACTCTTAGAGTTGATCCAGAAACGAGAGGTTTTCCGAGAGATGCAGTGAGTTGTTTGTACCTTCCTTAATTCTTTACCAGCTTCTACTTTTCTTTTCCCCTTCCCTTTCCTTGGTATGTGTTCTCCACTTTTCCCTTCCCTTCCTTTTCCATCCCTGTTCATGAGCTCTCCCTGACCCTCCTTCTCTTTCATAGCCTTTCTCCGTTCCTGGATGACTAGCCTTGACGGTCCTGATGGCTCCATTTCTTTTCCTATTCCTGTCTATCCCCTACCTCTTCGAGTTCCACTTTTCATCATTTTCTCCCACCCCTGCTTCCTAGACTTTTTCTTCTTCTTGGCTATCATTTATCTCTACAGATGTTGTCCCTCTTGGCTACTTTGCCACACCCACTGCCTGTCCACAGTAGTTTTTTCCTTCCTATTCTCCCTTTTGTCCCTGATTCAACATAGTCCTTCTTCCCTTTGACTTTCCCAGGCAGGAGATGATCGGGGAGGAAACCTTGGACCACATCCTGGGGATGCGGCCCACAGATCTCCAGATCCTTCACACACAAGTGGAGCAGCGACTGAATGAGGACCTGACCTTGTCACATGGAGACCAAAAGCCTGCTTTTTCTTTAGATGTCTCAGCCTTTTCCATACAACATCCTCAAGTTTCTGAAGAAACCGAAGCGGCCACCAAGCACAGCAAAGGCCACAGACGGGGCCGAGCAGGGGGAAAAAAGCAAAGTACGTAAGGGGTGATCTGGTCCATGCCTCAGGGTCCCCAAGAGGCAGGGTAGTTAGGGTTAAAGTGGGTCAAGAGATACCAGGCAGGAAGAGAGATATGTGGAAAGATCTTGTCATAGAAAGGAACTCTCCTAGGAAGGATCCACCCAAACTCAGAAAGACCCCAAGGCCTATCTTTCCAGGATTTTGTTCGGGAGGGGAGGCTGGGAATACAGCAAGGAGAATGCTTTTTTTTTTTAGGCTTTAGCCCTCTCTGTTGCTACTTCCTTTATGGTAGTTCCTCTTAGCTCACACCAGTTATTGGGAAGGGTTTCATTTAGCTTCCCATGCTTTCCTTACCTTCATTTCCTGATTTTTCCCACAGCCCGAAAATTGTCACGGGTTCTCAAGATGAAAGAGGGAGTCCCAGAGGCAGGTCCCATAGAGGGTGAAGGTGATGAGAGCGAAGCTGTACCAATTGACATGGAGGAAACATCCATCCCTTCCAGGTCTTCAATCAGCAGTATCATCAAGGTCTCAAAAGATGCTGAGGCTCAAGAGAAAGATGTCTCAAAGGATCACTATGCGTTGGAGATGCTAAGGAGAATACGGGACAAAAGAGGCAAGAAAGGAAAAGCTCAGAAACCCCTAAAGAGTCACAAGAAGAAGAGAAAAGAAGCCCAAGTTATAACTGAGGAAACTCCGCCTCCTGGGCAGGAAGAACCAGTTATTACAAAGGTTAAAATCAAAGGGCGAGGTGCCGCTGGAGTGCCTGGCCGCAAGGCTACCCCTGGAGATGGCTCATCATGGCGGGATGATCTGTGTCGTCTTATGACCCTGAGGATATCTGGTTCCCAAACAAAAATGTCACAAGATTTAAACAATGAGCTAGTGACTATAGCTCAGGAGATGCTAGTAGATCGGCATCCCAGCTGGGAACTCTTTCAGGAGATCTGCCCCCTGTTGAAGGAAGAAAGCCAGGTTTCTTTTGAGGACCTTGATTGGGATGTAGTCTGGCCCCAGGAAAAACCAATTTTTATCCATGAAGAAGCAATTAGAGAGGACATGGTGGTCAGAGACATGGAAGAGTTACAAGAGGCACAAGAACAAGTGCAAAAAGAAGAAGGAGGCGTGCAGGACTTGGAGGCAACCCAAGTGATTCCGAAAAAAGGCAAGAAAAAGAAAGTGATTTTTTTAGAACCAGGTGACCTAATCAAGAGAAAACGAATATCAAAGAAAGAAGAGAAGAAATCCTTTAAGAAGTCACCTAAGCAAGAGAGGAAAGCACTCCAGCAGGAAAGAAAAATGGACAAAAAAGACAAGGAAATTATCAAAGAAGAGAAGGATATGAGTGAGAAAGTGAAAGAAATGGCCAAACCAAAGGAGAAAGTGGTTGAGCAAGAAGTACAACCAGTTATGGTTGAGAGGAAGCCATCTTGGCAGGACTGGAAAAAGTCCTGGGATCAGTGGAAACAGGTTCACGGTGAGACGAGAACATCCTGGGATGGATGGAAGCAAACTTGGGAGAGTAAGCATCTGCCAGAATTGGAGAAACTACCCCAGGCTGAAGAGAAGCTACTCCAAGATGGGGAAATGCTGGAGGGAGACAAAAGGAAGCTGGAATGGGGTGAGTGGAAACAGGCCTGGGAAAATATGTTGCCATCAAAGGCCGAGGAGCAACTGTACAAGGATCAGGAAGAAGTGACTCAGGAGGAGGAAGTGACTCAGGAGGAGGAAGTGTCTCAGGAGGAAGAAGTGACTCAGGAGGAGGAAGTGTCTCAGGAGGAGGAAATGACTCAGGAGGAGGAAGTGACTGAGGAAGAGAAAGTGACGGAGGAGGAGGAAGTATCTCAGGAGGAGGAAGTGATTCAGGAGGAGGAAGGGACTCAGGAGTGGGAAGAAAAAGAAGAGCTGGTCACAGAAGAGCAGAGACAGATCCAGGAAGATCAGAAACAGGCCAGAATACAGAGGAAACAAGCCCGAGCTAAAAGAAAACAAGCCAAAGAAGAGAGGAAACTAGCACAAGAAGAAGAGAAACTTGCAAAAGAACAGAGACAACTGGCCCACGAAGAAAGAAAACTGGCCTATGAATATGTGAAAGTGGTCCAGGGAGATGGGAAAATGGCCCAGGCAGAGAGGAAGTTTGCCCAGAAAGAGGGAAAATTGGCCAAAAGAGGGGAGAAGCTAAGCTGGAAAGCAGAGAAATTGGCCCACAAAAGGAAGAAACTGGCCAAGATATTGGAGAAAGTGGCTACAGAAGAAGAGAAATTAGCAATGAAAGGTGGGAAACTGGCAGAGATAAAAACAATATTGGTCCAGAAAGTAGAAAATCTGGCCCAGAAGGAACAAAATCTGGACAGGCAAGAAAAGGAGCTGGCCCAGGAATTGGAGGAACTGGAATGGGACATAGAGGAACTGGCCTTGAAAGAAGAGGAACTGGATCAGAAAATGGAGACACTGGTTGAGGAAAAGGAGAAACTGGCTCAGCAAGAGAAGACACTGGCCTGGCAAGAGAAAAAACTAGCTGAGGAAGAGAAAAAACTGGCCCAGGAAGAAGAACTGCTGATCCAGGAAGAGGAGAAACTGGCCCAGGGCAAGGAAAAAATGCCTGAGAAAGAGAAAAGACTGGCCCAGAAAAGGGAGCAATTGATTGAGAAAAAGGAGAAACTGGCCCAGGAAAGGGAAATATGGGTCCAGAACAACGAAGAACTCATAAGGAACAAGAAGGTAGTGGCCCAGACGGAGAAGAATCTGGCTCAGGAAAAGAAGAATCTGGCTCGGGAGAAGGAAAAATTGGCTCATAGGAAAGTGAACCTCCTCTTTAGCAAAGAAATACTCACCAAGAAGAGAGAGCACTTAGTAAAAGTAAAGGAGAAAGTGGAGATGTACAAGGAGAAACTGGCTCAGACAGAGGAGAAGCTGAGACAGGACAAGGAGACAGTGCTCCAGAAGAAGGAAAAACTGGCTGATGCAGAGAAAAAATTGGTCCAAGCAGAGGAAAGTCTGGCTGAGCAACAGAAGAAATTGGCCCAAGAAAGAATGAAATTAGCTACGGAGAAGAAAGCATTTTTCCATGAAAGGAAACTTCTCCGAGGAGAGTTGGATATTGCTAAGGAAGAAGAGGCATTGAACCTGGAAATGAAGAAATTGGCCCAAGAGAAGATGAGACTGGATGAGGGAAAGGAAACTCTTCCCAAGAGAAAGACTAAAGAAACTTTAAGACAGACAAAACTGACTAAGGAAGAAATGGAACTAATTAAGAGGAGGTTGTCACTACAGGAGAAGATATTGACATATGAAGATAGGATATTGGCCACAGAGGAAAGTAACATTGCCAAAGGAAAATTGGAATGTACTAGAGGACAGAGAATATATGCCCAGGAAGAAAGGAAGTTAGTCACAGCAATAAGGATGTTGGCTAAAAAAAAGGAGGGCATTTCACAGGAACCAACAAAAATGAACAAAATCTTAAAGGCACTTCGAAAACTAATCAGTGATGAAAGGCAATTAACCCAGGAAGAAATAAAGATGGCAAGGGTAAAGAGGTCACTCTTTGTTAAGGAAAACAAATTGTACCAGGAACAGAGCAGACTTGATATCAGAGAGTGGGATGTTTCTGAGGAACAATCAGATATGACCAAAGATGAGAAGAAACTGGCTTGGAAGCAGAGAAAATTGACCAAGGCAATAAGAAGAATGATAAACAAAGAGGAAAAAATGACTGAGGAAGAAAGCAGATTGGCCAGGAAACATAATGAGGTCATGATACAGGATGAAGAAGAAGGAGTAGAAGAGGAAGAAGAGGCAATCCCCTTTCTTAAACAAAGAGGGAGAAAAAGAAAAGAGGAAAAGAGAGTTGATACACCAAAGGAAAAGTTTTCTAGTCAATTGGATGAGCTGGAAAGTGAGGAGTACTTTTCTGAAGAAATGGAAAGCCTATTAGAGGAACTAGAGCAAGAGAGTTTGTCTGAGGAAGCAGAAGAGGAGGAGGAAGAGGAGGAGGAGGAGGAGGAAGAGGAGGAGGAGGAGAAGGAGGAGGAGGAGGAGGAGAAGCAAAAGGAGAAAGAACAGGAGGAGAAGGAAAAGAGGAAGAAAAAGAAGAAGGAAAGGAAGAAGAAGAAGGTAGCGCAGGAGAAAGAGGAAGTGTTCAAGGAGAAGGAAGAAAGCAGGAGTGAGGAAGACATGGAAAGTTTGAGTGAGGAGGAAGAGGAGAGAAGTTCATTGGAAGAAGAGGTGGACAGGGAAAAAGAGATCCTAAAAAAAGAAAAACAATTTAAGTTACAAGAAGAAATAATAAAGAGCCCAAGAAGAAGGGAAATAGTCCCTTCCATTGGACAAGGAGTTCCTCATATCAAAGGCAGTACTATGAAACTCGGAGTTATAAAAAGCCGTTTTAAGAAACTGATTTCAGTGTCTCTGAAGATGAAAAGGAAGATACCAGTGCCAGTGTCAACGCTGGTGCCAGTGAAAGAAGTATCCTTGGAAGATGACAAGGTCATAGCACTTGAGATGTCCAGGAAATTGTCAGGAGCAAGGCTTATGGATAAAAAAAGAGAACTGTTGGAGAAATTTAAGTCCATATCTCTACATGTTCCAGATATACCTCCGGAGTCCCAGGAACAGGACTTAAAGACCCCATTCATATCCCACATATTTAGAAAGACCATGGAAGCTCAGAAATTCCAACACAAACCACCACGTGCCCGGTGGAAGTGGTTTCTGGAGCATCATCCACCTCTGAGAAGAAAGACTAAGGTCCAATTACCTCCCTCCCAAATCCTGGCTGAGGAACAACATCGAGATGTAAGCCTTTCAGATGTAAAGTGGATCCACCACATCCTAGAACGGATGGAAGCAGGAGAACAGCCTTCCAGGGATAGTTTCCACAGATTGTGTCGGCTCCTCAAAGACCTCACCTCAAAGGGAAACTTAGATTGGCTGCATCTGGCCAAACTTGAAGCCATTGTATACCGTCACAGGCAGGCCCTGGAGTCACAAAGTACAAGGATCTCAAAACCCAGTAAGGAGGCCATGAGTCCAAAATACCTGAAAGTGATTCCTCCTATAAAAGGAAAGGAAAAGGAGAGTTGGCTAAAACCTTTGGCTGTCCCCACACCCAAGTCCCCAGTAGCTACCAAAAGGATTCCAGACCCAAAGGCTATAAACTGGCATCTTCTAGGAGAGCCTTACAGAAGTGAGCGAGCACAGCAGATATCTACCGCTCTCAAAGAGATGGAAATGCAAAACCTTTATCCTGCCACAAGAGACATTTTTCCAGGTGCCCATGTCTCTGTGGAAAAACAAACCCTAGCACTGATGTTTCAAAAGGATTTCTGGGATTTTAAGGATAAGGGCAGGTTTCCCAAATTGCCCAAGTTAGAGAAGAAAACACAGCGCATCTCTAAAAAAAAGGAAGACATTCCTCTATGGGAGACGTTTGTGGCACTGTATCATGTTTTGCGGATGCTGCAGCAGCGATATGCAAAAGACAGCGCTGCTTGGATGGAACAGTTCTACCAGCTCATGGACCTGTACCAACTTAAGTCCCCCCGAATCCAGAGGCTGCTACAGGAGCTGCTAATGAGAGAGAAACCTCAACCCCAAGAGATTATCTACAAAGAGGCCCTAAAGGCCACAGAGCTAGTTCCTGGGGAGCGATTGTTCCACTGCCTGTTTTGTGGTGGCTCTCATACACCTAGAAGCGCTCAGGTGTTCCAGGACGTGGTACCCCTCCCTGGGAAGAACAATGTGCACACCATCCTTCCCATAGGCATTGCCCAGTATGGGATCTTAGAACTTGCCTGGAAAAGCCTGCCTCAAGCTGATATTCATCTCACCAAGAAATTGCCCCACAATGTTGCTCCTGCTCCCTAATCTGGGACTGACTAGAGGTTAAGACTTTTCATTCTCAACTGGCGAAAGGCCTGGTCACCAAAATCTAGACCTTCATCTCTAGGCCCACACAGAGGTAGGGCCAGGTCAAAGCCCTCTCCTTACCCAGCTCTAGAAACCAGCTTCCATATGTGGAATAAAGAGGAGGTTCTCGTTTGTAACAAGCACTTTGATGTGTCCCTTTTCTCCAAACTTTGGTTCTCCAGGAAGGTAGCCAGGAAAACCAGATTCTCACATACTTCTGAGAGTGGGACAACTTCCCAAAACCCAGTGGTGCTGTGGAGGCACTGAGGCAGAGAGTCTGTCCTTGTCCTCTTCCTTTCTTGCTTCCCACCATCTTCCTCCAAAAACTATAGGAAGGAAAGCACCTGGCCCCAAAAGAATGTATATTTGGCATTAATATAAGAGGTATTGATATGGTGGAAAGAGAATAGGTTTTAGAGTCAGAAGACCCAGCATTTTGCCCCTTAGTATTTGGGGGCCTACAGTGAGGGATGACTCTGTTTCTCTGATCATAACTGTGCATGCTGATGACTTGAGTCCCACATAGCAGGTATAGTGGGTGTCGAGGAGACCCTCAGAGTAAAGGAAAAATCTTTAACAAATTTTAGCCAGTACTAACTGGTGACTCCATCACTGGATGGCACTAAGGAGTGAGGCCACTGAGGTCAAAGAAAAAAGGAGGGAAACTTATGTCTTTCACTTCTCTTACCACCACCTGGACATGGGGTTTGGAGAGAGCACAGAGTGAGGGATTTGGAAAACTAGGTGCAGATCGATTAGGTCCTCCCCGTTGTCCAGGGACTCATGATCTTTCCCTCGAGTAATTAAGGAGACAAGAGTGAAGGAAAAGGAGGAGTAAAGTAGAAGAAGTTATTGGGCTTGGGCACAGTGGCTCATGCCTATAATCCCAGCACTTTGGGGCGCCAATGTGGGGTGGGGTCCCAAGATCTCACTTTGTTGTCCAGTGGTGTCACCATAGCTCACTGGAACCTCCAGCTCCTGGGCTCAGGCGATCCTCTGCCTCAGCCTCCTGAGTAGCTGGAACTATAGGTGTGTGCCACCATGCCCAGCTAAGTTTTTCATTTTTATTATTTTTTTGATGGGGTCTTGTGGGGGAGGGGAGTGAAAGCAGGTGGATGAGTGAAGAGGCTGCTGTAATAATCCAGGGGAAAGAGGATGGTGGGTTTGAACTAAGGAGAAAGAAGCAGTGGACGTGAGAAGTATTGGGTAGATCTGGATCTATTTGGAGGTTGAGCCATCCAGATTTCCTGACAGATTGGATGTGGGTGTGAGAGAAAGGGAGGAATGAAGGTTTTTAGCTTGACCGGCTGAAAGGTTGGAGGTGTAATCAAATGAGTTCAGAGAAGACTAACAGTGGAGTGGATACTGGAAGGAAGATTAGGGGCTCATGAATTCAGTTTGGGACAGATGGAGACTGAGACATTTAAGTGAAGACGTTTAGCGTGCAACTGGATATGTGACTGGAGTACAGGGGACAGATTTGGACTGAAGTTACAAATGTGGCAATCATTGGCATGTAGAAGATACTTACAGCCGTGAGACCGGTGAGATGAACAAGGAAGTGTGTGTGGATAAGGAAAAAGAACAAGGACTGAACGCTAAGGAGGTGTAACTTTAAAAAGTCAGAGAGAAGCGGAAGAACCAGCAAAGGAGACTAAGAAGGAGTGACAAAACCAGGAATGCACGTGTCATGAAAACGCAGTGAAGAAAGTGTATTAGGGAGGAGGGAGTAATCGTTTGCGTCAAGGGCTGCCAACAGGTCAAGCAGAACAATAATTGAAATTCAACCATTAAATTTAGCAAGAGGGTTACTGGTGACCTTGACAGGAGCAGTTCTGGTAGAGTGATGGGTGCTAAGTCTGATTGGAGCGGGTTCAACAGAGAACAAGAGAAGAATCAGAGGCAGGAAATACAGATAATACTTTCTAGGAGTTCTGCTATACATGAGGCAGCAGTTGATGGGAAAAGGGAAATACAGAAAAGTGTACGTGTGTGTTGTTTGTTTTTAAGGTGGGAGAATTGCTGGAGTCAAGAACTTGACGGATGAACGGGGGTGGAATCTAGAGCCTGAGAGGAGCAACTAGCTTTAGATAGGAACGGGGCAAGAGGGGAAAGGCAGCATGCAGGGCGCGAATGCAGATACGAAGGCTGGTGATGAGAGTCTGCAGAGATTCTCTTCTGATAGCTTCGATTTTCTCAGGCAAGTAAGCAGGGTTATTAGTTGAGAGAAAGGCAATGGGAGTGTGCTGTCAGTTTGAAAAGCTGCGTTTGCAGTGAGTGGACTAAATCCAAAAAAGACAGCGAGTCTGCCGGGGAGCATTCAGAGCGATTTGAGGTTCGGAGCTGTAGCTTGAAAGCGGGAACACTGTGGCGGTGCCCTTCTCCAGCCACATTCGGGCCGGCCTGCAGCTTGGCTACTTGGGGAGGAGCAGCGACCGGCCTGGCGCTTGCTGGAAAGGCTCGCTCTCTCCACGCGACCTCCTGTGAGTGCAATCCGCCTGTCGCCGCCACCCTTTCGCCTCAGGAACTTTGAGGAGGAGGGGGAGACGAACACAGGGAGCTACGGAAGGGGCATACTGGGAACTGTAGTGTCCCTACACTGTGTATGTTAGGAGCTGTAGTCCCTGTCACTTCCCCATATACCAGTTCTATCTGCCTGTCGCAGGCCACACTGGGGAAGGTGGCCGGCTTGATGGGAAGCCTTCCCGCGAGCATAATGGGAACCGTAGCCCCCAACGCGAGGCTGATTGGGATCCTCAGTCCCCCTGTCATCCTCACCTGGGGACGCTGGGAACAGGTTTGACTAAAGGGAAAGGCGAAAGCCACGGAACTTGGGAAGCGATCGTACCTGAAGCCGCAGTTTCCTCGAGGCGGGGCACGGCTGCACAGGCGAAAATCTAGTCCCCTGGAGAGACGGGGAAAGGCAGCGCCTCGGGAGCTCGGAAACGCCGTCCCGCTGGCGGTCCAAGCTACAAGCAGTCCCCGGCGGGGCTTCTGCCTATTCCCGCCTAACCAGCCTCTTACGCCGCTCCCCCCGTCCCTTCTTCCCCTCGTGTCCGTCTAGCGCCTGCTCGGCACTGGAGAGGGGAGAACCGCGAGACCCAGAGAGAAAGAGGCTGAAGAGCACGCGAGAGGCAGAGGCGGGTCGCAAGCCGCCGGCGCGGTGCGGGCCGGGGCTCCCGGATGGCGCCGCCCCTCGTCAGCGCGCGCGCCTCTGGGAGTCCCTCGCCCGGGTCACCTCGCGCGCCCCAACCCCAGCCCTCGGGCCCGCACGCGCGCGCAATCGGCGGCTCGTGCGTGCTTTCGCGCCCAAATGCGGCGGTGGCATTTCCCAGCCCAAGCGAGGCAGAATGAAGCTCTCGCAGAGCGCGGGGCCGCCGCGGAAGGGAGCGATTGGTGTGGCCGAGACATCCTTGCCTGCTTCCGCCCCACCTCCCAAGACACCTGTTTACTCAGGTCCCCCACGCCCAGGCCAGATGGGGAGGGAGAGCGGCAGGGCGGGCCCAGGCCTACTCCCGGGTGTGTGCCTTCCAGTGGCCTCTCTGACCCACCTATTTGTGGGAGGTGGTGCAGAAAGATGCCGGAGAAACGTTTGGATACTGTGTGCTCTGTTGTCTGTCTCTTGTTTTTATAATAGGTTTTGCTTTGTGGCTTTTTCAAGCTCGGTGGGGCTTGGGTGCTGCGTCCGTAAAGGGCCGCTTGGAGACCCCTTATAACCGTAAAGAGCCAGCCGTGCACGCAGGCCGCTGATGCAGTGCCTCTGTCATAAAGGCCACAGCCTCCCACGGACGTCCCCGCACGTCCAGTGACAATGGCGTAATACCTAAGAACATTCCTGGAGACTGACTCTTGGCGCTGCCACGTTCTAGCTGTGTGACTGGAGTTTTCCTCCCCTGGAGAAAGGGGGATGACTAGCTTTAAGTAGGGTCGCCACGTTTTATTTAGCAAATAAAAATGCAGGATACACAATTACTTTGGGATTTCAGTTAAAAACCATAGATTTTTAGTGTAAGTATGTACCAAATACTGTTTATCTGAAATTCAAATTTAAGTATTTTATCCAGCAACACTGTTTTAAAGCATTGTTTGGACGCAATGCACGGACAGTCCTTAGAACAGTGGCTGGCACAAGCAAGCACACAGTAAAGCCTTTTTATATGAAAAGGCCAAACTCCTCCCTCCCCAGAACATATTAGTGTTTCCAGTTATCTGGCTGTACGATCTCAAATGACCAGCCTTAGAAAGTCACTCTATCATAAAAGGTCAGTTTAAAAGCCCCCACCATCCACTGCAGTATAGCGACCCCTTTCCACTGTCACAAAGTGCCAGAGTTCCCCTGCCTCCCAGCTCTTGGCACATACATGTGAGGATTTTCATGTTCTTAATAATGTTGGTGCTGTCACTGGACACAGGTGTGTATGGGGGGGGTTGGGGAAGTCTGATGCATTATGATGTTGGAGCCAGTGACACGCTTTCTATGGGAAGTGTAACTAGAGTCAGTCTCTTCTAGAATTACGGGCATGTAACCCTCTGTGGAGGACAAAGGTGTGTGAGCCAGTAGGGAATGGGAAGTGAATGGGGAAAAGTATGATGTTGTATGACCAGAGCAGGTTTTCCCAGCCAGAAGGATGTGTGGCATTGGTCCCACTGAACTCATTGAGACATCTGCCACATGAGATAAAACTTTGTTCAGTCTGAGAAGCCTAAAAGGGGGAAAAATGTTGAAGTGGCAGAACCTAGGATTATAAATGTAAGTCTGCTTGACTCTAAATTTTCTATTTTATTTCTCTTATTCTCCCTTAATCTCAGCATGCCTCTTCACTTCTCTCACAGCAATAGCACCCTGAATTTATACTGCATTTTTATTATAAAGCCTTTTGAATTTCATTATCTCACTTTATTTTTCTAAACACTTTAGTAGGAAAAAAGAAAGGGGCATTTCTTCCTGAGAGCAAGAGGGGTTAAAGTGGAACATCTGACTCTCATTGTAAACTTGATGGAATGGAGTCTTAGTTCAGGATTTAGGCAGAAGTGTCAGGCAACCCCCATTTTCCCTGTTAGAGCTTCTCGTCTTAAATTACCAGAGGAAACTTCAAGGAGTCTCTGAGATTGTGGGATCTAACTCTTATTTCTCTTCCCATTAGCTTGATGTAGCAGCCCATTCTCTCTTTCCTGTACTTTCACTCAGAAAAATTACACTGATTAAAAATTGGACCCTTAGTATGGCTTCTTCTTCTTGACGTTTAAACATCTTTAATTTTTTCATTAAAAAAATCCTCCACTGCAGGGACCAGTCATTTGGTCTTCCCATCATGTCCTTGAGAGTCGTATGCAGGATTCTGGAGAATTTAAACTTTACTTACGGCAGAAGTTGACTTGAGGTAGTGACTCTTGCTAGGTGGAAGAGAAATGCTTGGAATTGTTCAGCTATGGATAGGAAGCCCAGAGGAGGTCCTCCATAGCACACTGGTGCCAGCCAGGAGCTGTTTGCCCTGGTCCCCAACAAGATAAGTACAGAAATTCAGAGTAAGCATTTAGGAATTTTTATAGCAGCATTACAGAGTAATCTTATGTCTGTTCACCTTAATAATAAAAAAATATGAAGTTAAAAAAGTCTTTCCTTAACCATTTATCTTTTTCTTTTTTTTCTCTGAGACAGGTTCTCACTCTGTTGCCCAGGCTAGAGTGCCGTGGCGTCATCATAGCTCACAGTAACCTCAAACGCCTGGACTCAAGTGATCCTCCTGCCTCAGCCTCCTGAGTAGCTGGGACTACAGGCATGCACCACCACTGCACTCCAGCCTGAGTGACAGAGACAGAGAAAAAAAGAAAACAAAAGAAAAAGGAGTACTTCTGCTCCTGCCCCTTCTCTAACTTGTCCCGTTGCTCTTCCCTTTTTCTGAATTCCCTTAGTTTCCAATCTAACATTGGATATTGTGATTAAGTCACTTTTACCTTCCGCAGGTTCTATAATCCAAGATGTCTACAAAGAGCTGGAGTATCACTAGGAAATCGTCTTCGCCCAGATTTATTCCTGAGTGGGAGGACTTGAAACTCCTTATAAATAAGATCCTGAAGGACAAAAAGGTGATGTGTATGAAAGCTATGCTCTATGCACATGGTGGGCTTGGACTAATTATATGTCCCTGCCAAGGCAGGCTATGGCAGGGGCAAGATGTAAGCACCTTTGGAAGGGCCCTCCCATATCCCCAGACAATTTTCCCTGCCAGATTAAGATGCATTAGGTACCATTAGAACACTTTCTGCTGCAAGTAACAGAAAATGGCCTTATATGGATTAAACAAGTACGTCTTACATGTTGTCAAAGACCCACGTTCTTTTTCTTTTCCACCATTCTTAGTATGTTGGCTTATTGCCTTAAGGTTGCAAGATAATTGCTGCACTTCTGGTATCGGCTTCAAATTGCAAGTAGATAGAAGAGGGAAGGTCAGAGAGCCACGGGGCTGTGCCAGCCTTGGAGTACCATAGTGGTATTCTGGGTACCCCTAATTTCTAGGTCCATGATCACCCTAAATAAAATCAGAGTTTTATTGGGATGGGAGGAGGAGGAAGAGGAAGGACAAGGATTGATATAGAACAGGCAGCAGTAATATCAGGCACAGATACATTATGTGAGTTTAAGACATTCTTAGGCTTTTAGAGTCTTCTGTAGAAAAGCATTGATATTATTGAATGAGTGAATAAATTGCTCGTTCATGGTGACTGGAAGGGAGAAAAGGAATAGTGGTTAATGAAATAATGGCTATATAAATTAGCTTTTTGATTCAATTAAGAGGGATAATGGATTGGGAGCTCAGACACCAGGGTCCTTTTTCTCAACTCTGTTACTGCCACTGAATCAGCAGTGACAGTGGGTGTTGGAAGCAAGCTCTTGAGATCTGAAAATAAGAAATACAGAAATGAGAAGAGAGATTCTGAATTGCAGATACTGGCTTCATTATATTCTCAAATCCTTTGTGTATGCAGGAAGCAGGCATGATGGACATTGTAAGTAAACAAGTTTCATACTTCAGTTTAATTTAGTATTTTATAATACTTTCCAACTTAGGTGGTCAGAGTACAAATTCTGATGCAGATAAACTTGGAGAGTTAAATTCATGGAGCACAGTTCAGGAGGCAGGGATAGCACAAGGATCTGTTGAGAAGGGGGACCCCAAAAGTAAACTTCATGAGTCTTAGTTTTGGCTGATCAGTACGAGGAGCTGATGTACATACATTACACACATATGCTATGTCACTGGAAGGTAGTGTGTATTGTAAATATTCTACTGTGTAACATTTCAAAAGGTATTTGTTTCCCTTGATAGATACACACACACACACACAGAGGAAGAATACAGAATGTTAGAGCTGACACACAGCTAACTCCCTGTGTAAATGTGTGAGTAGCACACATCTACCTTGGATACACATAAGAATAGCAATAGAAGTGCCTGCCACGGGGTCTAGCTGTCCGACACGGTAGGCATTCTATTACGTCTATGAAGTATCAATTTCCCATAGGCAGTATATCTTGCGTGTGTAACAGAAGTGGTCCTTTGGATGTAGGCAGGAACTTTGAAGAGTTGTTCCAACTGTGACAGGTATAGATATTTGCCAAGGTTGGGTTCCTTTGTAATACTCATACAGAATTGTATTCCTTTCTTTCCGAGTACTTATTTGTTTTGTATACTCAGTTAGTTACTTGTTTAGTATCTGTTTTTTCCACTGGACTCATCTTCTTAAGGGCCAAGGCCATGTCTGTTTTGCTCAGCACCGTAGCCTCAGTGTCTTTCATAGAACCTATCAGCCTTTCTCAACTGTAGTTCCTCATCTGAACCATGGAACACAGAAAATGATTCAAGGGGCTATTTTCTCATTTCTTTCAATTTTACATAACTAGTAGCATTCTAGATGACTAAGAAATTAATTCATTATGTAGAATGGATACTTTAGGACATTAGGGCTTACTTTTCTTATGGAAACTTGGTTGAGAAAGCCTAGAACATACTTCGGTGAATGAGGATGTATTCTGTTGCAAACTGAGGGTGAGAGAGGGATGACTCCCCAAATAATACTTTCCAGTAGTACGGTGAATGAATATTGATTAGCTAAAAAAAATGTCCACTAATCCCTCCATAAACATTTACTAAATGAATGTATGAATGGGACTCAGGTGTCTTAGCTCAGGTCCCTCTTCTTTCTCAGACTGATGCAGAAGCAGAGAATGATGTGGTTGTACTGAGTGACTGGCCTGAGAATCTGTATGAGGACTCTCACCATCCCGAGAACAGGCCTTTTATTTGCTTTTACTCCATTAGTGTCAACTATTTCATCTCCTTAAACTGGATGGAACCATATGGAACACAAATGCAGGTAAAGCTACTTCATTCCCCGCCCCCTTCTTAATCCAATTCCCATGCATCATGTCTAAATGTCCGCATTTTACAATGATAGGGATGACTCCGTATTAGATCATTTTAGCCCATCTCCAAATCCTAATTTGGCCTGAATGCAGTGATCCTTTTTCACCTCTAGTTATCAGCCCCACAGAATTCATTTTCCCCACAAAGTAAGCTGAAGGCCAAGAAAAGGGCCTTGTCCACATGCCCAACTCCTAGTTCCCCCATAGCCATGGCGGATATGTTTTAAGACCCACAGTGGATGCCAGTTTCTTAGAAACTGCGGATAGCACCAAACTTGATTGTCATCAGTCAGAACATGTTTCTGTTCATGTCTTTCCACCCACAAATTTAATATTTTTTTCCATCTTAACTAAGCACTTATCAAGCACTGTGGCCATAACTTTTGCAGTTTGAGGTAGGATAGCAAAACTAGTACAAATGTCTTTTTCCTTCTTCACAATTTCATGGATAGAAGAACTGTTCTTACCATAGATCTAAGCAAGCTCAGAATACAGTTTGTTTCTTTTCCTTACTAAGTTGAGAGTTTTCCACTTTTCATTTAAAGGAAGCACTTTATGGTTTCTCTTTGTCATATCTGAATTGCCAGCATCACTAGTCTTGTGCTTTAGGGCCATTATTGAGTAAAATAAGGGTCACTCGAACACAAGCACAGATACTGTGATAGTTAAACTGTTAACCGAGATGGCTTAAGTGACTAACAGATGGGTAGCGTATACAGTGTGGGTATGCTGGACAATGGGATGATTCAAGTCCTGGGCAGGACAGAATCGGACTGCGTGAGACTTGATCATGCTACTCAGAATGGCATGCAATTTAAAACTTATGAATTGTTTATTTCTGGAATTTTCCATTTAATATTTTTGGACTGCAGTTGACCATGTGGATAACTGAAATCACAGAAAGCAAAGCCATGTGATAAAGGGTGACTACTGTATTAGGAAACTCCTAAAAATCAAGCTGTCTAGTCTTTTCTTAGTCCCATAAGAGGGAACAGGGATTTGAATATTCAGCCCCACCCTACCGCTCCACACTTTTGGAAGATGATCTGCCTCCATGATCAGGGTTGCATCTCTCATCTTCTTCCAGGGAGTACTTTGGATACAGAAAAAAGATAAAAAGATGAAAGTAATGATAGAGAAGATGAAGTTTCACATGTTAAATCAAGTGCCACCCATTCAAGCAATGGTCCACACAGGGTCCTACCACATGTTAATTGCCTACTGTGGTGACATGCGGCTGTGGCTCTTTGGAGATCACCGTCGAGCATTCACATCTCTGGGTACAGTGCCCTGTCACTTCTCCATCAGCTGCCTCTGCTATGACTCAAAAGCAGACATGCTTCTCTCTGGTACCTTGGGGGCTGTGGTCACCTGGTTTATCTTACCAAAGGGCAGGGACCTCCAGGTGGCTCAAACAGTGCCTATGGCTGGTCATGAACTTGTACAGGGCTTTTCCCTGAATGGCCCACAGGGCTCCCTGCTGGTTCTGTGTGAGAATACGGTGAGGGTCTTCACCCACCAGAGTCAGGGCCAGCTGGAAGAAGTAAAGAAGTTCACTCCCAAAGCCAGTGGCTCTTCCATCACTTGCTCCTTTACTTGTGTGTCTCAGGGCAGTTTCTATGCTGGCAACAGGGCTGGAGAGATCCATGCTTGGGGTTTAGATCAAGGTAACTTCCTGCACAGCTTCCAGGCTCATTCCTCATCTGTGATATGTATCCACAGCCGGCCAGACATCCACACCTTACTAACAGCAGGCAGTGAAGGTCTAGTGAGGGAGTGGAGTCTCACTTCCGGGAACTTGCTGCGACAGCTGTATATTGATGAGGATCTGCAGAAACTGCAGTTTATTGATAGCACCACTTTTTTCTGCCAGACGGCCTATACCTTCTCATTGCACCACCTGCCCTACTTCTATAGCCTCTTCCATGTCTGTGGTTCTACTCCTCAGCAGGTCCAACGGGTCTACTGTGGCCGTAATTGGACTCGGATCCTGTGTGCCACTGAGGATGGTTTATTGCGCTTCCTGTCTCCAGTAACCGGGGATCTCCTGGTTATCACCTGGCCTCTACTTATCATGGATAAGGCTGTGGCTTGGGCCTATGACTCAGACAGAGAAGAGCTCTTTGTGGCAACGGGCAGTTCGGAGGTGCTGGTGTTTGATGCAACACGTTCTCCTTGCACAGCCAAGTATCTTGTGTGCACTTCAGCAAACCCCACAGATACAGTAAGATGCCTGGCCTATGCAAAGTCCCATTTGCATATAGGCCTAGAAGGATTGATGTTCTGTGGGCACGACAGTGGCATTGTGAGAATCCTCTCCCCCTATAGTTGTGCCCGAACAGAGAAGACTGTTCACTCTGGGGCAGTACTGGCATTGTCTACCCTGGAAGGTCCCCAGGAAAACTCCTTGCTCTGTTCCTATGGCACAGATAACATTGTACACCTGACGGAGGCCGTGCTTCAAGGGAACAAGGTAATCCTACAACCTCTCAGCAAAATTCTCTGTAGATGCCCTCTAAAACATGTGATACTCTTGCCAGATTCCATAGGCGCCATCACTGAGAACGACTGCTGGTGTCTCTGGCACTATGAAGACTTTCTGACATCTTCAGAATCAAAACAAAGCTCCATGTTTAGAGAGACAAAACGCCTGCATGAGTGTGCTATCGCATCATTTGATGTCTGCCTTTCCTTGAAACTTTTTGTCACAGGGGGTGTTGATGGTTCAGTACGGATCTGGGACTTCCATGGCAGACTTGTAACTGAGTTGGACTCAGCATTGCATTTTGGCCCACTCTGCTTCGCCAATAATCGGGGTGACCTACTGTTGACTTTCAACCAGAGTATCTACATGGTGTCCTGCTTAGAATTGCTCCCTCCAGTTAAGCTGATTCACCTACGTGTCCTAAACAATACAGATGAAATACCAGAAGTTCCTAAACCCTTCCTGCCTAGCTTCTTTTTTATGTTTGAAATAGTATTTGTACCCAAATTTGTCTACCTTGGACAAGGGCTGCAAGAATTAGCGGGGCTGGAGACTCTTGTTAACAAACGGGTCATTGCCTTTGACAATACTGTGCCCCACGTTGTAGAGGAAGAGAGACATATGTCCCCTGTGACTCAAGAGAGAACCAAATTGCAGTTTTTGGAGGATAAGGATATTGATTTGTCTACTCTTGACTCTAAGCACGATCGTCCCCCACATGTGGTTCCTGCTCAGTTAAGGCTGGCTGGCTGGGATGGATTAAATGCCTACCGTATATTACGGGGTTTCTTTGGTCAAGGGAAACGATGGCCCTTGGCTCCTGATGGCTACATCCCCAACTCAGTGATTCGTGCCCGCCTTTGGCCCAATGGTACCCCAATCTTCCTAAACTGTGATCTGTATAAGGACTGGGGTATGACTGAACTCTTAAGATCCCAGGCACTGTCCCCTATGACTCTAGTGGAAGAGAAAATCTCAGTGAGTAAACGGAGGGATAAACTCAAGGAGCAGAAAAGAACTTCCTTTAATATTATTGAAAGCATGACAAACCAAAATTGGATGGGAAGAAAATTTAGTGAAAGCCTTATGAATCATTTAATAGAGGCCATCCTCAACCTCACAATTTACTGCTCTGTAGAGGAATACAAGAAATATTTTACTGTCCTGGCACAAATTTTTGCCTCTTACCAAATATCTCCAGGGTTGCGCTCTGAGACTGCCCGTCGCCTCCTGGACGATAGAACCCATTCCAATCCACGTATCCGTGAGCTAGCCTGGGAGATGCTGGACAAGCTAGGCCTCATGAGCCATCATTTTGCTATTCCATTGGCTATGGGATTGATGGACAGTGATAAGAATGTGCGGAGTAAGGTCTTATACCTTATGGTAAGAGTCACAGGCATCCAAACCAAGACCATGTTGACACACCTGTTGAAGAAACAGGATACTCTCCAGAAAATGCAGTAAGTTGCATGGCGAACTTCCCTTTTTCTGGTTCCTTCTATATCCTAGGCTCCAGAATCTGATTGCTTCTTCCCCTTTTCCACAACCTTTTAAAAATTCTTTTTCTTGCCCTTTTTTCTTTGTTTCTATTTGCTCTTTCCCCCAGCACCTATCCCTTTTCTGCTGACCACTGATGAGCTTATCTTTCCATCATATCCTCACTTCCTTAAGATTCCTCAAGACACAAGTTCACAAATTCCCCAATCAAAGAAGCATCATGTGTCACCCTGACTACAGGCATACTTTGGAGACACTGTATGGTTGTTCCCAGAACATTGTAATAAAGCAAATATTTCAGTAAAGTCAGTCATGAAATTTTTGGTTTTCCAGTGCAAATAAGCATTATATTTACTTTATACTGTAGTCTATTAAGTGTGCAATAGCATTATATCTAAAAAAATAATGCACATACCTTAATTGAAACTACTTTATTGCTAAAAAGTGCTAATGATCATCTCAGCCTCCACCCAGTCCTAATCTTTTTGCTGGTGGAGGGTCTTGCCTCGATGTTGATGGCTGCTGACTGATAAGGGTGGTTACTGGAGGTTGGGATGGCTGTGTCAATTTCTTAAAATAAGAAAACAATGAAGTTTGCCACATCAATTGATTCTTCCTTTCATGACAGATTTCTCTGTAGCATGCAATGCTGTTTGATAGCATTGCACACAACTTCTTTTAAAATTGGAGTCAATGCTCTCAAACTCTGCCTCTGCTTTATCAACTAAGTTTATGTAATATTCCAGACCCTTTGTTGTCATTTCAACAATGTTCAAAGCATCTTCACCAGGAGTAGATTCCATCTCAAGAAACCACTTTCTTTGCTCATCCATAAAAAGCAACTGTTCATCCATTCAATTTTGATCATTAGATTGTAGCAATTTAGTCACATCCTCAGGCTCCACTTCTGGTTCTCTTGCTGTTTCTACTACATCTGCAGTTACTTCCTCCACTGAATTCTCAAATCTCTCAAATTCATACGTGAAGGCTGGAATCAGCTCTTTCCAAATTTCTATTAATGTTGATATTTTGACCTCCTCCCATGAATCGTGAATGTTCTTAATGGCATCCAGAATGGTGAATCCTTTCCAGAAGGTTTTCAATACTCTTTGTCAAGATCCATCAGAAGAATCACTATCTGTGGAAACTATACTCATACGAAATGTATTTTTAAAGTAGTAAGACTTAAAAGTTGAAATCACACCTTGATCCACGGGCTGTAGAATGGATGTTGTGTTAGCAGGCATGACAACAACATTAATCTCCTTTTACATCTCTATCTGAACTCTTGGGTGACCAGATGCATTGATTTCAATGAGCAGTGATATTTTGAAAGGAATCTTTTTTTTTTTTCTGTGCAGTAGGTAGTCTTAAAATGTTTAGTAAACCATACTGTAAACAGATGTGCTGTCATTCAGGCTTTGTTGTTCCATTTATAGAGCAAATGCAGAGTAGATTTAGTCTTATTCTTAAGGGGCCTAGGATTTTCAGAATGATAAGTGAGCACTGGCTTGAACTTAAAGTCACTAGCTGTATTAGTCCCTTATAAAAGAGTCAGCCTGTCCTTTGAAGCTTTGAAGCCAGCTATTGATTTACCATGTGTAGCTATGAAAGTCCTGGATGGCATCTTCTTCCAATAGAAGGTAGTTTTATCTCCATTGAAAATCTGTTTTTTAGGCTAGGCACAGTGGCTCACACCTGTAATCCCAGCACTTTGGGAGGCCAAGGTTGGAGGACTGCTTGAAGAAAGGAGTTTGAGACTAGCCTGAGCAATATAGTGAGACCCTGTCTCTACAAAAAGTAAAAAAATTAGCTGGGCATTGTGGCACATGCCTGTAGTCCTAGCTACTTAGGAGGTTGAAGCAGGAAGATCACTTGAGCCCAGGATTTGGAGGACTCAGTGAGCTAGGATCGTGTCACTGTACTCCAGCCTTGGCGACAGAGTGACACCCTCTCTCAATAACAAAAAAGAGAATCCATTGTTTTTTTTTTTTTCCGAGACAGAGTCTCACTCTCTTGCCTGGGGCGAGTGCCGTGGCGTCAGCCTAGCTCACAGCAACCTCAAACTCCTGGGCTCAGGCAATCCTACTGTCTCAGCCTCCCAAGTAGCTGGGACTACAGGCATGAGCCACCATGCC
>CAUYSK010005728.1:0-48861 GCA_963575035.1 Avahi laniger | reverse complement strand
TTTATTGTATTCATGGCAAATTCATCTCTGAATATTAGCCATCATTATTTTCAGTAGCAGCGCCATAATTTCCATGAAAGGTAGGCAATCTGGTTAGAAGATGTGGGTAAGTGATGAATATTATTAAACGTCATTCTAAGCATATTACACATATTAATACATTTCAGGTTTATAACAACCTTATTATGTATGTAATTACTCTTATTATCTCCAACTCTTAGATGAGGAAAGTGAGGCCCACAGATGTCGATGGCCTTAAATGGCACAGGATCAAACTCTGTGGGGTACATTTTGCATCTCTATGCACACAGCCTCTCAGATTAGTCTTGAAGCTGAAAGTGCATATTCCTTTGAAGATCTATTTTAACATATCACATAACTGAACAGGCAGATGAAGATTACAGGAAGCTGTGGACGTCCATGGGGTCAGTATGGGCATCTGCCACATACTATTGAGGTAGCTCACAAAATTACATAAAGTTCTAAGGTAGGCCTGACTTGTGAAAAGGAAACAACTGAAAGAAATGCCAAGCAAGATGAAAATTGAGTCATTTTCCTGCCGTGTATCAAAGCAAAAGCCCAAAGCAAACATGCATTTATAATGTGACTTACTAAGAGACGTAGGCTACATCAGCAAGATAAATTCCATTTTTGTTATTTAGGATGGATATATAACAATGTGAAAATATCATAATTCCAATCAAAGAGTTTATAAATGATGAAATGGAGTATCATTTATGCTACATCCAATCAGAAATCAAAACATAGAGTGTCATTGTTGTAGACAATTGTATGCACTCAACATAAAATGTGTAATAGTTATGTTAAGGATATGGTTTGAGAGAGTAAGAGGAGAATTGGAAATAAATTCAGTTATCGATTTTACTCTGAGAGATAAATTTAGCAGACTAATTCCTAGTCATCCTAACTCAGCTCCGAAGTCAGGAGACACAATCAGATGCACCTAACCCTGACATACTGTGTGCGCACATGCACGCAAACTCACAGAACCTATGATAGCATTTATCATAATCTATTTTAATTGCTTATTTATCTTCCTCAACCCATGGTGACCTCATTAATCTCAGATCTTTTATTTCTGTGCTTTGGTCCTGTCCTGTTGGAAAAATTCAATCAAATATTGAATGAACAAATGAATAAGGTAAAGAAATGTAACGTCTGACATCCTGCCTACTGTGCATCATAGGGTTTTATTTCCAGCACCACTGAGTACAAAACTAAGCAACAGCCGAACATGTGACTCATGAATCATTCTACATACATCATACATCGTCACCTACCTTTTGAACATGTGAAACACTTTTACACTCTTATAATATTTATTATATCCATTTATCCAAGAAATATATGTTGAGTTCCTACTAAGTGATAGGCATAGTTTCAGGCAATACTAAAAAAATTGTTGAAATGGCTGTAATTTTGTGTTATATTTATAAATATTGCTCCTATACCATCTCTTATATTAATATTAAAAACCTCTTATGGACTACTCAACAGTGTCTCTTCATAACATATAGTAATTCATGTTAAACAGAGTAAGTTCACTTGTCAATTGCTAAATGAATGTATACTAGACAAATTAGGTATTGAAATCTTATCTAAATTCATAGTGAATGCATATATCTGTGCCATCACTGGCCCCAAGGGAACTATTTTTCTCCCAGGGCATAGTCCTTTCTGAAGAATATTTGTGTGTACATTGCTGCTACAGAAATAAAATGTATGTTTTAGCAAAGGACGGATCTTCTAGAAACTTTCTCCTAAGACACCACAAAATAGTTGTACAAGGATCTATGATCTGCGAACACTGAGGTAGCCAAACACCAAATAATGTGGTTTAATTTTTACTCACCCCGTCTTAACAGATATTTATGTCTGTGGGGAGTCAGAATATACCATCTCCTGTTATTACTTAGATTTGAAGTTCTGATTTCTACATCAATTTAAGTAATTCATTTCTAGGCTATGAAACAATAGCCTGATTTTACTTTCAAAATTATTTTCAAAAAATTCTATTGAAACAAAAAAGAATTTTAAATAATTTTTTATTTTAAAAAGTTACTATGGTTTAAAACATGCATTTTCAATCATTTAAACTCAGTCAATTTACCAGCTCTGTCTTAAGGTTCCTGCCATGCAAGTCTTGCCAAATGTCCTTTTGTTTGTTATTTGAGAAACGAATGCTGTGTTTTCTGACAATACCAAAAGGTTTGTGTGTGTGAAGGCAGTGTTTATTTCATTGTTTTGATTGACTTTACTGCCCCACTTCCTCAAAAATCAAATACCACTTCATAATTTTATTTATATTTACAGTTTAGTTTGTTCCTTC
Source organism: Avahi laniger (assembly GCA_963575035.1). NCBI lineage: Eukaryota > Metazoa > Chordata > Mammalia > Primates > Indriidae > Avahi > Avahi laniger. The sequence goes on along the minus strand of CAUYSK010005728.1, from coordinate 46,511 downwards.
CATGAACAAGGTTAGAAAAACTACAGATTTTAAAACTAATACTGCTAGCAATTTAGAATACTGAGAAACATGAACTCAAACATGTTAATTCTTATCATCCCTTCTATTATGAAGGACATATAGTGCAATTTGTAATTCTACTGAGAAAACTATCATCTTTTTGTGGTAAAATTTCTTATGTTAATGAACTCCTTATAAATCTATAAATAAAGTTTTCAGTAACTTTTGTTTAGCCTTCAGGAAGTTAAGCAATTTGAGTCTAAAGATTAGTTGTTCTACAATATCTTAACTACTTCAAATTGCTTATTATCATTTTTCAGAGAAGTAAATGAAGAAATTTAAATATGTGACTCTGGGCACAATGGTAGTCTTCTCCAAGTCAAGTATTAACACATTTAAACTTCTCATCTTATATTCCTATGTATGCAAGAATTGAAGCCTACAAATTCCACTAAGATTAAAGTGTATCAGTTCATATCTGTTTACTTCCATTAAATTCAGTATTTTCACCTAATGAAAGGATTATCTTAATAATTATGATATCGCTAAAATAATTTAGGCCCTGGATAATGTTATGGAAATCAAAAATAATGGCAACTTAGCCCTTGAGGAAGACAATTACTTAGTAGTAGCAAGAGTAAAATTTATCCTATTTAGTAAAGACAAGTTCATTTTTTCATATTCCAATGCCTGAATCAAAGATGCTAATGAGACACTTTAAGGCAATTTCACAAGAAAACTCCTAGATTCTAACAAGATATTTAATACTGTGTGAAAAGAAAGAGAACGCAAAAAAAAAAGAGAAAAGCCCAGATTTAAGAGACATTCAAAAATGGTTCCTTGGAGAAATCACTTGTACTTTAGAAAGGTCTGTCTCAATCATAGAGAGCAAAAGTCAAACTTCCATGCTGAGCTCAAGAACAGCTCACAAAGCATTTCACATAGCATAATACTGTAAGTCGGGCTGAAATCCAGAGTTTAAGTGATTTTTCAAATTGTGTTGCTGAGTGCCTTAGCAAATTGTTTTGCTAACTACAAACACTGAATACCTTACTTAGTGAATTGTTTTGTTCCAATAGAAAGATAAAAAAAAAAAATAGCAATATGTGGGTTTTGTTTGTGATTTCTGTACACTCTCAATTTAGCCACTTTAGTATTCACCACTAAAGTAATATTACTACAGTATTATTACCTTAGATTTGGGACTGAACAACTAAGGATATGTTCATTAAAGCCTTGAAAGTGAATATACACCCTTAGACTAAAAAAAAAAAACAAAACAGGAAAAGCGAACAAACTGAAGAACATTATTTAGCGGTGAAACAAAATGACAGACAGAACAGCTGACCTGAGAAGCAAATATCAGGAAGGACAGAGTTGTAAGACAGGAGTAATATAACCCAAGAGAAATAAGAGTGTCCAGGCCTGAGCTCAGATATCTCAGAACAATCACATAAGGGAGGCAGTACCAGGTAGGAGGAATCATTAGTGCCTTTCATGGAGAGCTATAGGTTGCGTTGAGGAGAAGAGTAATTCAGGGGAGTGTAGAATGGACTCAATGGTGTCAAAGGCTTCTTAGGCCTTCTCTGAGCTCTCCATTTAAAAGGCCCTCAAGCAGAACTTAAGGACCACAGAAAAAATGAAAGCAAGGAAAGGGCTTATTCCACATTAACACATCATATGTATGTTTTAATTGTCATCTCCTCCTACAACAATAACAGTTTCTTGAAGATGTGGATTTTGTTCATTCTCTATCCACAGTGCTTAGACTAGTGCTTGGCACCCAGTAGTCAATAAATACCTACTGAAGGAATGAATGCAATGAAACAAAAATTTCTATAAAAGAGCATTGAGGAAATAGCTACAGCAAAGACTTGCATTGAGTGAAATTGTTCTTTTATAAAGACTTTCAGCTATTTATATGCAAAATCTAAAGAGCCAATAAGGAGGCCTAGAGAGTTTGAAGATGCAGAGGGAAAAAAAATGATTGATGCAGGAATGCCCTGGAGATGGAGAGGAGAGAATATTGGTCATGAGAGCCAGAGGGTAGTTCAAAAATTAATCTTGACTGGAAGGAGAAACATTTCAACTTAAAGGAAATATTTCAATATAAATAAATTTGAATGTGGATGTTTCCTTGCAAAAAACTGTTGTAGAAAAATTCAGAAAGAAGTCATGCATATTATCATGTTGGCAATGGTTTAATATATCTGTGGTAAGAAACAAAAAGTTTTCTAAGGGCATACTAAAGATAGCAGCTAATAAATAGACCTCTCTTTCAAGTATTTGGAATGTACACAAAGAACTAAGTTAATGATGTTATTGGTTAAGAAATTGAAGAACTTGTCTTTGTCCTTGCCGTTGTTGGGGCATTTCAGAGAGATACTTAGAGCATGAAAAGATGAAGAATTCAATGAAAAAAGGAAAGAGGAGCAATTTTAGACATATTTTAAAATACACTAATGGGTTTTTCTTGTGCACAAACTTCCCCCATTCAACTCTGAGTAGCATTGCCTTGGAGGGAATTAAGATTGCCATAGCTGGAATAAAAAACAAAAGAGAGAGGTGGTAAACAACTTTGCATTCCAAATAGGTTTGTGAATCCCATTTCATTGATAAGTAGCAAATTCGAAAGAGACTGTCAAGGAAAAAAAATGAGGAAGATTAAGGATCAAAAAACCAAAGCCCTAAAGAAGTAGAGCATTAAGTTGATTCATAATAGTCTTAAAAGATAGATGAAAAACAATATTTTACAGTATTCTTGATAGATTTTTCTAGCTGAAAGAGCATGAAGGTCCATAAAAGCAGAGAAAGGAGGGCCTCTCAAACCTAAGTGGACCCTTCTTGACTGGGAGTGGAAACATCAGTAAGTGTGCCCCACTTCTTTCAAGAGCAAGTACTGTCTATACCAGTACAAGTACGAGGGAGACACTGTGCTGAGCAGCTACGTAAACAGTCCTTCTTACTGCAGGCCTGGAAGGGGAAGGCAGCCTGTACAGATCCTTGTATAATATAAAGCTTGCCAATCTTCAGCAGGATAAATTCTCTTCACAAATCTCCAGTGGATAATCTCTTTTTTTAGTGTTCTAAGATACTCATATGCTCTAGTAGGATAAGGTCTTGGATAAAAAGAGGAGACACTTTGAAAGTGGATGGAAGGAGAGAGCTCCTTCCATGAGCCTCTGTACTTGGATGGGAATAAGCAGAGCCAGTTCCAGGGTCCTCATAGCCCTGAACAGGGCCAGTGTCATGGCGTCTTCCAATTATACTTTTGAAGATGACAATTGACATACACATATCCAAAGTGGGACAATGTAATCAAAAGCAAAGACATACATGCTAAATCATATATGAGGAAGTAGAAATACTTTCCCGAAGATGGGAAGGACCAAAGGGAATTAAAATACAGAGAAGAAAATTCTAAAAATGAGGGAACTGGACTGCAATAACATTCACATAAATATGGAAGACTAGTACTTTTTGAGGAAGATAGTTCTGGGAAGAGTGGTGGGTATATGCTTTGGGGTTTGAGAAATTTGGAGAATCTTTGAAACAGATCTATGGGTGACATGACATGCTGTAAACCAAACGTCATTATAAAGGTCTAGCTGATACTAGGTAGTACAAATTTAAAATATCAATTAATTACCAAATTATAGAAACATTTGCTATGGTTCAATTTATTTTGGTTTAATTTATTCTCCTAGTAACAGATGTCCATGTTATTTGTTAGTTGCCAAGTCACATGAATCTGTTTTGATAATAATTCTGGTGCTTATTTAAAAATATGATTTGTTTTACTGGACATAAACTGAATATTTAACTGTTGCTAAATGAACATTTAAAAAAATAAGGCTACAGGATTCCAGTGAAATTACACTTCTCCCATCTGTTATGCAAAAAATTTCAAGCTTAAAAAATTTTAGTATGTCTAAACACTTGACTTCTAGCATTTGCCTATATACCATGATTTACTAGATTGTTTCTTTAAATGAACAGAAAGAATAAAATGAAAATGGAAGCAGCAGGAATCGGCAAGTTTTATTAGCCCAGAGAGACATTATACAGAAATGTCAAACTGACCACCTACTGAAAATGGCTGGAACCTTCCCTTCTCTCTAAATGTCACCAGCTTGCTCAAAGTAAACATTATGGATTGATGTAGCTAGCAGCCTTATATGATGTTCTTGTGAAGTTATCCATATTTCATTCACTTTTTTCCTCCAAACTTCAAGTAACACTGCATTTTATTTTGCTTTTTCCCTAGCAGCACATCATACAGCTCTTGCTTTCTTCACCCAGATAAACTCCTTTAACACACTCTTCAGAGCCTGCTTCAACCAGACACGGAAAGTACACAAGATTCAGAGTTTTAGATCAGAATTTGCCATTGGCTAGTTATGTGGCACTTGAGCAAGTCTCAGTCTCTCTGGACTAGAGTTTCCCCCCTCCGGAAAACAGAGGAATTCTGAGAGTCCTTTCCTTCAACCTTTAAAATTCTGTGATTCAAACATATACTAAGAAGCACACAGCAGCAGCAAGAGTAGATCGATCAAATTAGGGTCAAAAACAATGTCAAAGCTTTCATAGAAGGAAAACCAAATTCCCTCAGAGATGCCATTTGGGTTCAAGTTTTCATGTGCATGAAAGAATATCCCATATTATCGATAATGACAGAAAGAAAAGATTTAATCTCTGTGTGTGTATATATATTTATATTTATAGAATACACTTATTCTAGAAATCATCTTACAATTTATTGAAGACAAAAGAAATTCACAAGGTACTAGTGGGCAATACTAAGATTTGCTTACTTGATAAACTATATTCAACTGCATGATTCTTAGAAAAGCAAGCATCATAAAAATATCAAATATGTTATTTGTATAAAAGTATTCTTTAAATCATAAAAAAACTAGAGCCAAGAACTTATGATTCCTAAATACTTAAAATTATTTTAATGAAGTATATCCTTTTAAGAAATTATGATAAATGTGAATTTACCTTTAGTTTTTGTATCTCTGAAATAAAACTAAGTTCAATGAATTTTCCATTTAAAGAACCATTTATACAACTCATATACATATACATAGATAAAATAATTGATAACGCTATAACATTTTCATCAAACTCCAGTAATTTCTAGATCTTTCCTCAATGATTTAGTATCTGCATATAATAAAAGATGGACTTTAAAGAAAAATTCAAGAATTACAGCAAAGATTTTCTTACAAATGTACTGCTTCTGGAGCTTTTAAATGCATAAAAGCTATATGCATTTACCCAATGTCAAAGAGTAAATTATAAAGATTACTATGAATTAAACAGAAGAAATCCAATCAAGAATCATTTCGCACTGATATTAACTAAACCATCATCTCAAAATTGTAGAAACTTGTTAATTCATTTCTTAATTGACTGTAATTGACTTCAGGTGTGAAGGTTTTGTGGGGTCCTATAGAAAGACAACTTTGCTACCTTGCTTATTAATTCTCTGAACCTTTATGGCAGTAAAAATCACTCAAAATTGAGTAATGGATTAGATTTTGTAAATCACACTAATTGCAGAATATCTCAATAAAGAGCCATTAACACAAGAGTATAAATTTTACAAATGTCATGATATGACCTGATGAGTTCCTGTCACTTGTCAGGTCAAATTCCAGATCCATCTGTTTAAATTATTGATATGGGAAGGAATAATGTTACTTCTCAGTGCAGGCAGCTTATGACTTCAGTAGCCTATAATAGCTAGCACAATATTTTCCTTTTATTTCAAAGATCTGATATTTTAGACAGTTCAGACCCCTGAAAACCAATTTCTATCTTTCCAGCTCACTTACTGTAATCATTAGTCCCACTCCAGTGAGATCACTGATCCATTGATGCTACCTTTTTTTTTTTTTTTTACAGACATCAGCCCCATCATTTTCTCATTTTCCTTTTATCCAGGTCAGATTCCTGGCCCACACTTGTCATCTATTCCTTGAATAAAACTTGAATCTCCCTTATAGTTTCTAACTTAAAAAAAAAAAAAAAACATAATGCCTGCACCCGTGCTGCTCAACTGGGACCTCAACAGTACTCTGTGATTCTAATACATACCCCCCAATCCTGAAGATGGCTGAAAAGTCCCCACATCTAAGGTCAACTCATTAACTTACATGCATTTCCTCTTCCTCTCCATCTCAAGGACTTTGCTCCTTCAGTTAGTTCCTCTGTTTCAAATGTAATTAATTTATTTCTGTTTGTTGAATCATTTCTATTTGCATACAAACATCATATAATAACTTTCACTAAAGAAAAAGGAAAGCTCTTTATACCCTGTGTGCCCATCCAGTTTTGCCCAATTTCTCTGTTTGCATTTTGGCAAAATTCCTCAAAGGATTTATTTACATTTTCTGTCTCCATTTCATCTCTTAGGGCTTTGATCACAACCATTCCACTGAAGTTGCTTTGTTCAGGGCTAATGACAATCTCCATGTTGGTAAGTTCTATGGCATTAAGGTCTATATTTAGTCTTCACTTCTCAGCAGCATTTGACATAGACGTTTCTTCATTCTCAAAACATTTTTTTCTTTTCCAAGATACTTTATCAACCTAGTTTTTATTTTATTATTAAATATTTATTTCTTCTCAAACTCACTTTCTGAATTTTCTTCCTCTTCCTGACTCTTAAGTAGTGGAATGACCCAGAGCTCAATCCTTTTTCTTTGCTTTCTCGGTTCAACCTCACTTCTTAGGTGATACCATTTAGCCTTAGGGCTGTGGAAAATATCTATATCATTGAATAACTCCTAAATTTATATCTCCATCAAGAGATAGTGAGAAAGTTCTTCTTCACTATCTCTTGACTTCATCCAATTGCCAAAACTCAGCATCCTCACTTGGTTCTTTAATAGATATTTCACATTTAATGTTGCAAAAATAGCAAATGGATTGCCTTTGTCCCTCCAAATCTGGCATCACCATTCTTCCAGTTGCTTAAGCCAAAAACTCTGGAGTCATATTGTCTTTTACCTTGCATTCAAATTCAAATCCTACATCATGAGCAATGACATTGTGCTCTGACTTTAGAATGTGTCTGAACTTGACTACTTCTCTGCACTTCCACTGGTAGTACTTTAGTCTAAGGCATTAACTCCACCATAGCTGAAGTGATTTTAATTTTTCAAATCCAATTGTTGACACTTCTCATATCAGAACCCCCCAATGGCTGCCCATCTACCATGGGATCCTTACACTGTGGTCTAGTAGGTCCTCCATGATCTCACTCCTACCTGTGTCTTTAACTGTATGTCCTAACACTCATCGCCTTGTTTGCTAAACTCAATATATTTGCACTTATTGTTTATTCATCCTTAAATTCTATTCCTCCATATATTTGGAAGCCTTGTTCATTCACTTCATTTAGGTCTGTCTTTCAAATTTACCTCTGCGGTGAGTCCTCTCTTGAACACTTTAAATAACCCTCTCCTTCACTTTCTATCTTAGTCTGCTTTATTTTTCTTGATAACACTTATATCCAAGACACATAAAGGCATATATATATTTTATGTACTTTGTGTAAATGTATGTATTTACATATTTATATATTTATGTATTGACTGAATCGACCAATGTCATAAATTCATAAGGATATCACTTCTCTCTTGTTAATCCCTCACAGACTACCTGGTACATAGTAGGAATACGTTAATTGTGGGTTGAATGAATGAATGACAAAAGAACAAATTAATTTAGGAAAATTCAAGATGAAATTCAACAATGCAAATTTCTCATTCTGTTGAAGAGTCTATTACCTAGCCTCATATGTCATAAATAGTACATTCATGGTGGCTTGGCTTAAGCAAAATTCTCCTCAGTATTTCTATTATTAACTATGAAATTCAAATATGAAATTGTAGCTAGTTACTTTAGTCCACAGAAATGTAGCATGATGTTGAAAGATAAATTTCACTCAAATCTAACCCCACTCAACCTAGGATCTCACCTCCTCTTGTTCTAGAATGCTTTATAAATGTAGCTTTGAAGTCAAACTGAGTTCCAATCCTGAGTCCACTCCTTACTACTTGTGTGACCTTAACAAATAACTTAACCTTTATTTGTCTCTGTTGCTTCATCTGTATTATAGAGATAATACTCACAACATAAATTAAGAATAAAGAGATATAATGCATGTAAGGTACTTAATAGTACCTGGTGCTCGACTTACACTCAAAGTCAGCTGTTATTATTAAATTTCAAAGTAGTCTCTCCTGACTACTTTGTCCCTGATTTAACAAAAGGTAAAATATTTGTAAAGACAGTGACTTTCTCCTCACTATAAATTATTTTGTGATACACTTAATAGGCAAGGTTTAAAAGAAAAATCGGAAGTTGTAGATTTAGAAATTGTTAATCTGAATTTTTGATAGAATAACTTCTGAATCTGTGCCCCTCAGATACTGAATTCTGCTAACCTTCCTACACTGCAGGGATCTGCCACCCTCTCCCTATTAAAGTACCCTTCCAGGCTCACCTACTTCCTCTACCACCCTACTACTCACCTAATAGTTTAACAACACTTTCTGCCACTTGCCAGGTCTTTAGTACTATTTTGTCTCTCCCACACTCAGAATTTGTAATTAAAGTTGCTATCATCTGATCCTGACCCATTTCTAACTATTTTCTATTACAAGTTTGTATATTTATTCTAATAGGTTAATATACCACACTTTTTAGCATGATTTTATATTATGCTGTTTGAGAGATTTAGTCAGAGATGAAATAATAAATTCAATCTCATATCAACAGGCATATTTATTACAATTTGCTTTATCCAAATTTTTAGAGGATTTTTCTCCTTTCCATATATTTGTTCCTCTACATATCTGAAACTAATGTGTTTTATTGATTACACTGAATAATTTACATGATTAAAGAGGATTTTTCTATTAAAATGAGTTTCATTTGGTTTTTCAAAAAAACTAACTAGTTCCTCCTGAACTCTAATAGGAACTATTATGTTGTAGCACATTGCTTAATTTAAACTCTAAGTTAAAATTAAAACAAATAAGTTATAGTTTATTTAATTAAAAATGCAATTTACTAAATTAAAAATTTCTATTGCTACAGCTCAACAACTGTCTTAATTTGAAACAGAACAAAGAGCAATAAATATGTTCAATTTTTTCCATGTTTAAGTGATTATATTGCTTGAAAATAAAGACCTTACTTTAGGACAGTCCACAATGTATATACTGCCCACTGATGCCTAGCTTCAAATTTTACACTTGTCTTACACATTTATATTTGCAGGTCAAAAAAGGTAACATAAATATTAAGAATGAAAGAGTAATGTTAAAATCAGTCTCAGATTTTATGTTTATTACCTTCATAGTGCTAAACTGTAGTTTTAGAACTCAGGCATTTTAGACTTTAACTAGATGAACAAACAAGAAATAAATAGTGGAAATAGAACTAAGTGAATATCAAGTGCAATATGCAAGCAAATAATGGAGAATACTGTGTTGTAAACATCGAAAAGAAACTGAACTCTGATGGACATGCTAATTAGTTTCTAAATAAATAAAAATCAGTGGTGTGAGTTACTGAGGTGCTTTTATATATAGTAGAATAGCAGCATAGATGGAAAGTGAAACTTTCTAAATTATCTAGGAAAAACACACAAAGGCTGGGAATTCAGAAGAAAAATCTACAATAAGAGTTTTAGGCATTGGGATGCCTTACTACATCAGAGAATGATATATAATTGTTCCAAAAGTATACTGAAGGTTGAACAAGGATAGAATTAAGGAACCATGCAAAATGCCTAGTCAAATAGTAAAATATTCTAACAATAAGGACTTGTAAACAACAGACTTTAAGTGAAGTTGTGGAGTGAAACTACACTGAGAGATTTGAACATAGACTAGGTCTCCACTTAATGACACAGATGGTATACAGTTGTTCACCAGACTGCTGTAGATATCTTCCAAATACACAATTATTAAGAGAAAAAACAGGCACATCACTTGGCACTTAATAAAAACTCATTGGCTTTGTATCTATCTTAAATTATACTTGATCATTCTTAATGAGCTTAGATTATGTTTTGGAATTCCAAAGAATACAACTCAGGATTTAGAATCAGAGGACCTGATTCTGAATTCCAGCTGAACCAGTCTTCTCACTCACCATGGCCATAGTATAAAGAAATAGGGTTAATTATTAGCAAGGAGAAAGAACTAAAGACATGCACACATGTGAAGGAGAGAAGGCACACCTTCAAGAAGCCACAGCCATTACCACTAATTAAAAAATAAATATAAATGATCATCGAACAACACAGGTTTGAACTATGCAGGTCCATTTATATGTGGAATTTTTTTTCATCCAAACTTGAATGGAAAATACAGTATTCGAGGTATTTCAGAACCCACCTATATGGAAGGCCAACTTTTCAGACACAGGTTTTGCAGGGCCGATTACAGGACTTCAGATTTTGGTCTCTCAGAGTGGGGGGTGAGAGACTTTGTACCAATCCCCTGAGGATACTGAGGGGTGGCTATATATGTAAATTTAAAATTTTTTCAAAAAACCCAAACGGCCAGACTTTGTGACATATATATTGATAGAAGGGACACAATATCTTTTATATAAATCACAAATACCTCATTTCTCAAATGTGTTTTCAACAAATACATAAGAATTTAACGTGATGATTAATAATGGCCCAAGTTCAAAAGCAGATATCCCAGCTCAAAAAATTATGTTCATGAGACTCAGAAGAGGAAAAGCAGAATTTAGAAAAAAATCTGAATTGCACCAGAAGAGAGCCTTGTCACGTAGTTCCAAGGTTAATGATTTTAAGTACCTTCTAAGTCAGAGGAACTGGAAATTGATATCAGAAACCCAATCTGTAGATGCATAGTTCATCACTGTGCCTAAGTAGAAAACATGTTTATTGCTCATTTCTTAATGGGTTCAGTCATTGCCAACAAATCTTTTTGTCATCTTCAATAAATCCTAAGTTTAGAAAGAAAAAAATTATACTCTCCACGTGTTGTTGTACACGGTTCTGTGAGCTAGGCTGCCCATTCCCAAATATTACAGATGGAAGTGAAAAAAACTAGTAAGCAATGCCCCTTGAGAAGACCATCTTAAGGAGGCTTAATTTTGTTTTGATGAGCCACAAATGACAAAATTAAGATTAGTATTTCTCAGATTTGGTAAGTATCCAAAGAGCCTGGAAAGCTTTATTTATAATACCAAGTTTCAGTATTTAGCACTGGAAATTTTGAGATTATAAATATGGGATGGAGCTCTTTAATGTCAGTTGTAATGTCAATTGTAGTTCCCAATTGTTTGTGATAACAATTAAAACACAACACACAAATTTATATCTAAAACCAAAGTCACAAGAGGGAATTACTGATTGCAATATTTATTTACTAATCTGTTCAACATATTACGTTGAACTATATGAAATTGTCATTTTTGTAGAAGTAGTTAAATAGCGGTAGTTTCATACTGTTCAACTAAATATTTATTGAATCACTTCTCTGTTTCAGATCAGTTATAGTCACTGAAGATTCAATGCAAGCAAAACTAGAAGCGATGTGTAAGTTAAGCAATCCTCTGAAGACTGAAGAGCTTTTAGTATCTCTACGGCTGCTTTGAATGACTGTTTTCAATCCATACATCCATTGGTTCTCCCATACATTCATCCTACAAATTTTGTTTTGGCACTTAATATAAGATAGGTCAAATATTTGCCTAGGTATTGAGAATACATTCATTATCAAAAGAAACATAGTCACTGTCCTCATAAAGCTTAAATCTCAAACAGAAAAAATTCACACCATTATAAGTATATACATTGTAATAAGTGCATTAAAGAATAGGTACAAGAGGCTTTGAAAAAGTAGAGCAGAAAGATCTGAGATTCCACATTTTGTAATCTGTAAAGAATGCAGTGGAGGAAGCTATAATAGCTAACACCCAGTGTAACTTAAATGAAGTGCTTTATAGGGCTTGTCTTGTTTAATCATCATGGCAAAGAAGATGCTATTTGCCTCTCCATTTTACTGATCAGAAACTGAATCATAGTCGTTAAATAACTTGCTCAAGAACACAAAGCTAGTATATGGTGGTATCAGAATTTGGACTCCAGCAGTCTCCTTCCAGTACCCAGCTCATCGGCCTTTGCTTATGTTACCTCCTGTAACTCAACCCTGATTTATTCTGTCTGATCTAGAACTCCAGGGCTAATATACATAGCCCTAGGGCACAACTCTCCTAAAACCTATCCCCAGGATTTTTCAACTAAGCCTTTCTCATGATGAACTGAGACTCAATTGGGGAAAGCAGGACAGGAGAATGCTAACAATTGGTAGCATGGTCAGTCAGCCAAGAATCAATTGAGGCTAAGGTGTTTCAAGTAGCCATCATCTCCATTCACGTAATCCTGTGAAATGTCATTTGAAGTTCCCATTCATTTAGGACTAATCCCTGAGATTCAACGCTTATGAATTGGAGCAAGCTTTACACAAGCCCTAAATGCATGCTCCAAAGAGCTAAAGCTGACAAACAACTATAAAACAAGAGCATCAGAGTCTCATAATTCCTGTTTGTGAACACTCAAAATGAAAAGAAACAGTCAAATCCAAATATTAAACAAGTTTAAAATTTAAAAATTAAGTAAAACACACAACGGTAAATCCTTAAGTAGACCTAACATAATTTGAACAGGAGAAACACATCTCAGTGTACTTCGCAGGAATTCTTCTCAAGCTATTAATTTCATGACAAGTGACCCTTATTTATCTTTTCTCCTTGTTCCTCCTAATAAAAGGTGATATTGTGAATGCTATTTAATGCACTTAATCTGAGATGCAAAATAACATTTATATATAACATGATTATTATTATAGTCACTAGACTTCAACTATGGAAGCCAAAATTTCCTTTACTGCTGAATTTCCCCTTTTTGAATATCTACCTCTTCCATATGGCTAAGGAAGAGAAGTGTAATTTTAGCCATTTTTCCCCAGGCCTCATTTGTAGAAGGTATTTACATTCCACACAGAAATCATAAGTATTTTTTATGGATGCCTCTAGCTACATGTAGCTGCCAGGGTTATTTTGAAATTTATCACATTCATCAGAGTATAGTGAAATGGACAATTATTTGTATTATAATAAGAGAAAAGTTTTTACTAGCATGTAGTCAATGAGGTTATGTATTATGGCATATGTTTCTTTGGTTGCAAGCAACAGAAACTAACTTGGCATTTTAATTTAAAAAAAAAGCAATATGTTAGAGAGAGAGAAGCTCATAGAATCAGGGGAAGGTGAAAAACCAGGTTTAAAACTGATGAGAAACAAACAACTACAAATTTTACCAGACTTTCCAAGTCACCATGGCTGCTATTGGGATCAAATGTTCTGTTTTGTTTGTTATGTTTTGAATTACTTTGCTCAATATTCAAATCCTTCCACCCCCAAAAGAATCTTACTGAATAATCTTAGATCATAGGCCTCTATATCTTTCCTGGAGAGAAAAGAGTCTAGTAAAGTTCTTATAAAAGATGCATCCAAAAACCCCTTGTGCTTCTGGAGTAGGAACACTTAATTTATTGCACTAAAAAGATTGCATATCAAGGATGAATTTTTCCTCCCAAGGAAATCAGGATGCAATTACAAAGAATGACCTCTGGTTAGCAGAAGACAAAAAACTAAATATTTTTTTCTCACTAAATTGTATATATACATCTCCTATGACCCAACAAAACCACTCCTAGATAGTCACCAAAAAAAGGAATGCATACATCAGTTCCCAATAGATATATACAAGAGCATTCAGAACAATATTTTTGTAAGTACGCAAAACTGGCAACTATCCAAGTGCCCACCACAGGTAACATAGATGAATCTCACAAATATTAAGCAAAAGAAGCTATGTACTAAAGAATACCTAATGCATGATTCTGTCATCAAATTTAAAATTAGGCAAAACTAAGCTATGATGTAGAAGCCAAAATATGACTCTTGGAAGCTAAGAATTAGCACAGGGCAGGAAAAACTTCCTAGGGTGCTGTTGATGACCTGTTTCATGATATGGGTGCTGCTAAATGTCTGTTCCATTAGTAAAAATTTATCCAACTCTGTACCCTTATGATTTGAGCACAGTCCTCTGTGTGAATATGTGCATGTGAGAAAGAAAAATTATACCTGCATACAAAATTTTGTAAAGGAAATATGTTATAAATTATAGAACAAAATTTAAAAGAATTAAAGGAATCTGGATAAACCCTTGTAATGCAGAATTGGCCCAAAAATTGAAGCAACACAATATTCTTAATTTTAATGTAATATTAAATGTGAATCATATACAGGGTATTGTGTTTATATGCATGTTCTCTGGAGTTAGCCAAACCAGGGTTCAAATCCGAGCACTACCATTCACTAATTATTTAACCTCTAGCAAATTATTCTCTATAAACTTTCAGTTCTTTATAAATAAAATGTGGATACTAATACCTACATTATAAGACTGTAGATATTATACAACAAAATAATATATATAAATGGCTTAGCAAAGTTTTGATGCACAGTAGCAATTACCGCTAATGTTGAAGTGCTTTGACATGTATTGTCTGAAACTTACTGTACTCCTCAGAGCTGGTCATGCTAGGAGAGATGTACAGTATTCTCCACAATGTGGGACAAATACCCACTGGTAGCACACAAATTGATTTTAGATGGCATACAGGCATGGCCTTAAATAAGACTGAATTGCATAGTGAGAAAATTGTCTTCTTTCAAAGCTTTTGATTACATTAAGAAAAGTTCTCAGTTTGGTGCCAGTATGTCTTCAACCTCTTTGTAGGGCTTGCTAAGCTCTCTTTTTAACAGAGAAAGAGCAAACCTCAGGCCAGAATTTGATGACATTTATTTAATTTTGGTTTTATGCTATGCATATGTTTTAGGAACACCTACCATTTATGACAAATGTTAGATTATTCATTTTCAATAACTATATATAATTTACTTATATACATTTATGTTAAAAGGGAGCCAATTAAAATATATTTAGGGTATAATAGAACATTTGGAAAACAGATTGTAAAAAATGATAATTTGTGATACCATTTGACTGAAATTTGAAAAATACTGATATATTAGAGGGTGTGGTACAGAGGAAAAACAACTGTATAAAACCTGGTCTAAAATTTATATTCTAGATACTAACCCAGAACTTACTGTGAGGTCTCTCCAGCTAGGCTCTTTGGCTTTGGGCAAGATATGTGACCTCTTTGAGTCTCAACTTCTTTACCAATCAAATGTGGATAATTGTGTCTGAGCTATTTATCTCATAGGGATAAGAATCAAAGAAGGTTTAACGAATGTATGCCCTGGAAGTAAAACCCCATACAAATTTAAATCATTACTATTGCTTTTAATTAGCTCCATTTTTAAGAATAAAGGAATAGAGATGTTACGTGATTTGTCTAAGATAGTCCTGTTAATATGCATGAAAGTGGCCTCCCAAATGCCTTAGTATAATATTCTTCTGTTCATGCTGCACCTGCTCCCAAATTAAGTATTTCCCATAGTTTATACAGTTTATGTTCATGGAAGAAAGCAGGACAAGTGAGATCCTACAATGTCAAGCGTAACGAGGTTTGGCCAAAACAGACATTCCTACTTAGAGCACTCCAAGGAAGGAAGTAATAAGGAGCAGAAACAGCTCCTTACACACACTTAAAAGGAAGAATTTTCACTCAAGTTATACTGGACTTAGAGGCCATGTCAATGAGATGCCACCTTTAGGTAGGGGCAGTGGTCATTTTCTAAAATCAAAGCCTTAAGAGAAAACCACATGGAAGTAAAAATTACCCCAGAAAGTCACTTATATCACCCATGAATTAATAATATACATATTTTTTGTGCATACTCTTATAAAGTAATTAATCTACACACTAAAAATTGACAAGGCCTAAGCTAGCATAAGAAAAGAAATCATAAAATCTATTTGTAGACACTGGAAAAGGCAAACACTTTTGACTTTAATATATTGATAAAATTCTTAGTAGAAAACAAATGAGGGACAAATTGAATACTGTGAAATATTCCTATTTACTTCCTTCTATTTTTAATATTAAGCCTCTAAAATTTAACACATTCAATTTGTTTATGATTAATGATTTTATCTTGGAGAGAGCATCAGTTCTTAAAGACAATGTGAAATGAACTCAATTTATGGTGGAGGTCCTATGATAATGTAATCATATTGTTGAATTATAAAGACGCCTTGGGCAGAATATATTATATCCTCCATCTATAGATCACATATTACCTAGAAGTTTCTCCAGATGACTGATTTTCTCTTGAAAATGCAAATTCTAAGTCCGAAACCACAGTTGCCATAAATAGATTACTTTACAACCAGAAATACCCCCAATGTATAAATCAGAGAATTTTATATTCCAGACCCATTGGAGAGATGTGTAAATACACAGAATACGCATGGAATTACATTGAGAAATCTAAATAAAAAAATCTAAATATCTTTTGAATTCTGAAATATGTTTAGATCCAAAGATTTCAGATGAGGAATTGTAGACCCATGCTATTTAGTCAATTATATAACTGTGTATTTTAAAGTAGTATAGTAGAAGTGAAATTACTACTTATGTAGATCAAAGTGGTCAGATACCAGCATTTTTATATCTAGTTGTTCCTCATTCCTCATACTTTCAATCATTTATGGAACAGGATATAGAATGTGCCTGGTCCTGTCTCAGTTTCAACTGAAGCTCCAATGAAGAGTATGGGTCAATTCCCCATACCTGTAAAATAAACCAAATTTAAAAAGGGAATACAAGAGAACCTATTCCAGGGTTCCTGGGCCCCTGATCCAGATCAAGGATATTAATAGATATCAAAGAGCAGAGAAGGGAGGGCTAAGACTGATTTGGAAAGACTGATTGGAGGAGTCTTTGCAGTTTTATGAAATCCTACTTCTGACTCCAAGCATAGCAAGAGGGGATGGGACTTCAAATCCCTTTCCTAGAACTGTTTATAAAATATGTTCACTGAAATTGTGAGACACAGAGGACTGGTACTTGACTTAAGCCCCAGGAATCTAATGAGACAATGGGTGGGGTTTGGCTGCTGCCTGGGAGAGATGGGCTCAATCTTCTTAGATGATGAATCAAGGAGAGTGCTATTTCAGAAGATCAGCTTGCACTTCAGAGTTTGGTAGAACATGAGATCCAAAAGTCCTTCCAGCAGACCAG
Organism: Avahi laniger; assembly: GCA_963575035.1. NCBI lineage: Eukaryota > Metazoa > Chordata > Mammalia > Primates > Indriidae > Avahi > Avahi laniger. The sequence goes on along the minus strand of CAUYSK010005728.1, from coordinate 29,223 downwards.
TGAATGCCATCCTAGGGGGAGAGAGTAGGCAAGTAGCCAGCTGGGATTCTTCCCCATAGGAACCAAAGACCTCCAGAGAAAGAGGCCACAGTTGCAGCAGCAGATGCTCAGGGGCTAAAGAAGTCATCTTCTAGGGAACCTTGCTCAATAAAGATGGCTCCTCCCTGCAAGGGAGAGACCAGGAGCAAATCTAGAAAGAGCTCAGGATAGTACTCTATCTTCCAGACTCCAGTGCAGGAGACAGCTTATTACTAAACCACACCAAATGAAGGTTTATTTTGTCCCAGCCCCTGATCAAACCTTCCTCCACCTTGTCAAAGTCAAAATAGCAGTTGTTAGGGGAAGGAGGAGAGGTCAATCTTATTTTCCTTCCCTCTCACATCCCCTTTTCCTATAATTTTCAGTCTAAAACAGAACCTCACAAGTAAAGGTAGAATAACAGAAGGAGAAACATTTTAATGCATGCAAATTCAGTTTAATTACAGATAGTAGACATTCTAATTTCTGAGTTGAGATTATATACAATGTAGAGGGACTATGGTCTGAGAAGAAAACTCATAATTTATTGGTGTTTTCATACAAAGGAAAGGAAAATAAGTGCACTGGAAATGTTTATGAGGACAGTGGAAGAGAGAAGCAATTGTGTCTTGATTACATCTTGTGCTTATTAGGCATATTAGTTTATATTTATTAAATAAGAAAATGAATAACAATAAGCCTATCATGATCTAATCATATAATTATGTAGATAAAATTTGATATTTTTACCAAAGTAATTTTTCTTGTGCAGAAAGAAGAAGGACATACAGTAGAACTTCCACAAATGGAAGAGCCACTACTAGAAATACTGCGTTAAAATTATAAAAAACAAAAATCATGATTGTTAGCAATAGTAATACTAGCAGTTAGAAATCACAGACTCAATTCCATAAGTATCTTCAATATGAAGTTATAAAATATGGGTCATGAATCAAATAAATATCTTCCACAAAATTTAGTAAGGCTTTATATAATAAGATAAACCAAGGTAATTCAGAGTGACAACTTCATTTCCTTTTAACCTATGAACTGCAGTGAAAAACATAACCACATATTTCAAACCCACAGCTTGAGTGACTTAGAGCATTTTTTAAATTTGTGCTCAAAGCCACTGTTTTTATGTATATGCAATCTGCTCAAATAATGTTTCACATTCATTAATTCATTCTACAAATATTCTGAATACATTTCAGACATATTCCTTGCTCACAGTAGGCAAATATTTCTACAAAATGGTAGAAAGCCTAAAAGAGTTTCAAGGAGTAATGTATAGTCCCATGGGGGAGTGAGAGAAGGTAAAAGATTGCTCATTATTTTTGTGAACAATGAGAAATTTAGTCACTGCTAACAGTATCAATGCTCTTAAATGACAATCAAAAAATAATTGTGGTACTTATAAAAATTTGTTTATATAGCACTAAAGGAATGATTTCAAATGTATTTTTGGCATTATTTGAAATAAGGTGGCTCTATTATACTATTTATTGTAAAGCAAAGTTCAAAAGAAATATTCTGTTATTCATTCTATGTGATGTCACAAAAATTTTACTAAGAGTAATGTAGGCCTTTATCTCACTACAGTTCAACGAGGCTGTTATACTAAACCTCATTCCAACTTTTTCAAGTATTTCTGAGTTAGTTTTGTCTTTCTTTTTCTTAAATCCTCCAAACATACGACTATGATCAGCACAAGTCTCCTGGTCCATTTCAGTGACAGAGTCAGAAGACAAATAAAAAATTAGAAGATCAAATAAGTATCACTGAAGATGTCTCACAGGAGGCATACTTTAATAAAAGGTTCTCCGAGGTACATAGGAGGTTAATTTTGGATTTGAAAATACTACTTCAGAAAAGCAACGTTTACTTGGAAGACAAATTGAAGGAAAAGAACAATGGGTTAGGCGTAGAGCAAAACACTCTACAAGAAAAATAAGCACGAAGTAAAAAATAAAAGTATTCCATGTGGAAAAACATATTTCCCCAATGTGTTATGAAAAGTAACAAATACTACCCAATCATGCTGAGGAAGAAGCATTTCTTCATAGTGATTTTCTGCAGATGTCAGCTGCGGCAGGCCACTAATTTATGTTCAGAGAAATAAGTAAGAATGGAGGAATTTATTTGAAGAATTTTTAGGTTTGATGTTTATGCTTTCTTGGAAGGATCTCTAACTGTTTTGTATGCATAAAGACTACTGCAAACACATATTCAAAGTAATCTAGTTTGTAATATGAAGGCAGTAATGATCTGTAAAAGGTGAATGCATTACTATGCTAATAACAAAACCAATAAACCTGGGCAGCTCTTATCTTTCCTCCCTGGCCCCCGACACACACGCACTTAGTAGCTATTTGCTTTCCTGTTTCTGTTAATGGTATTGCTATTCTCCTGGATTTCAAAGTTGAAAACAGCTGTTAAGATCACAGGTTTGGAATTAGACAACTACCTAGGGGCCCAGCTCTATCAACAGCTGTTTAACCTGAGCAAACTACTTAACCTCCCTCACTCTCAAGTTCTCTTCTCTATACCATAGGGATAATATCTTCCTCATGCAGTTTTTGTGAAGATCATGGTGATACATATAACCTGACTATAGTAGGCATTCACTGTGGTGGTGTAATTATTATTGCTGTCATTATCTGCCCTTATTCTTATCTCTCTTTATCTTCATTCTATTACTAAGCCCATTAATCCTCACTTCCTAATGTCTCTATCTCCATTCCTTTCTTTCTGCTCCTGAGTGTTCTACTTTTTCGTCACAGACCCATGTTCTACTTGCCTCATAAACAAGAACAAAGTTCCTTTTGTACATCTCACTTCTGCTATAAGTACAGCCTGTCCCTTCCCTCCCCCTGCCAAGCCCACAACAATGTGACACCCCAGTTGCATGAAATAATAGTCAAATAGACTATTCACCGCAAAATATTTTCAGATGGGGAAGCCTACGCTATCTAGTAAGCAGTGTCTTATTTATTCTGAACAAGACTACTCTCTCTCTGACCTAAGAAATTTAACTTCCGTCCTTGGGTTCATCAGACTTTCCCCCATAAAAGCCCTGGTGCTCAGTGTAGAGAAAGAAACCTGAGCAAAAGAAAAGATTTTCTCTTTGCCATACAGTCTCAGCATGTATGCTTTAAGTGCTTCCTTTGACTCCTTACCGCAAGCTCTGTGGAGTACAAGTTGTTTTGCTTAGCTTTGTTTCTTTTTCTTCTCTTTTTCCTCCCCCTCCCTCCTCTCTCTCTTTTCCTTCTTCTTTCTCTTTTTTTGTTAGACCTGAGTGGGTAGATTATGTTCTTCCATGTGATCCTAAGTCTGTTTGGATATGTCCAGGTGCATTTGGCTTCAGCAATTCTGTCACTTACCTGGCGTCTCCTGTTCTAGATGAGTGGCATAAAAATACTGCAAGGTACAAAACATTCAGCCTATTTGGATAAAGGGATTTTAACTGTTTTGTTTGCCACTTTAGAATGACTAAACCCATTCTAAGAGGAAGAAAGTGTAAGGTCTGTTTATTGCCAGTCCTCATATCACTTCTCCTGGAATAATATGAAAATATTCCAGCTCACTTCTGATGAATATTTAAACATTTAAAGGAAGTACCTCTGTGCCCTCAACTAAAAGGAAATTTGTTTTTGGTTACTAATAGTTCAGCCTCTGGACTTACTGGTTCATCAATAGCTACAATAAGACAGAATTTGCAGGTAGAACTACACATGGAGGAATAAAAGGGATCTTGGGAAATATTAGAGGTAGACCAACCAGGAGGGTTACTAGAGGGAATTCCAGAAATGTTGGAGAATGGGAAGGAATTTTAGAGGCGTTGTTTGGAGAGAGGGAATGCGTGTGTATGTCCTTGTGCTTGGAAAGAAGGACAGGAGCTGGGGCCTAAAGGTGAAAGAGTTGACCAAGAGAAGGTCCATCATAAGGAATACTCTTTCCTGCTAGAAGCCATAATGCATCAGAATCCTCAGCAGTTGACAGTTCAACTTTATTTGAGTGAGACTCTGCTGCCATCAGTTATATTCAGCCCTTCTGGTCTTCATGAAGGAAAGAAACTGGCCCCTTCCTCACAGGTCTTTCTGTGACTCCCAATAGGGGAAAAGGTGAACACATCCTGAAACTTCGTTCTGACCCTATTTTATTTCACTCCTTGTGCAGTAAATCTGCCTACATCACTTCCAGAGTACCTGTAAGCCCCATTGTGGCCCCTGGCAATTAACAAGATATTGGGGAGGAATTCTTATACCTTTATCTTAGCTAAACTGAACAAATTCATCTCATTACACACAGGGAAAACGGAGATCTGAGATGTGATACTCCTATAACTTCTATCCAAACAGTCCTTGGCTGCTTGCTCCAGCTCTTCCTGCAAGTCAATGTGGGTGAAATGTGGATTTGAGGACTGCAAGGTCATTCAAACTTACACCTGAGGCTAAGTAAAAGATTAGCAATTCTAGAGAAGTGGAAGGACATAGAAATCTTTATTCTCTAATAATTCATCAGTAACTTTTGATGGTATTATTGATATAGGATAATAGCAATAATTCATTCCATATTTATCTATTTTTATTTTCCCAACCACCAACTCCCTCAGAAAATACTTCAATGAGAAGGAGAGAGGGAGGTGGAGCACTGATTTTTATTTATCAGAGACTGCACATTTGTATTATTTAGGAAACTTGTTTTTCTCTTTCTTCCCCCATTCCCTACCCTTCTTGGCAGATTGTGGGCAAACCTAGCCAAATACCTCATCACAAAATGATTCTCAATGCCTCCCACACCACCATCCTATTGATCCAGACCAATCCCAGATAATCTCTGTTTGGAAACTACTTTCCTGTAAAGTTTGTCCCAGTGTGTATAGTAGCACATCTAGACATAGAACTGCTTTCCATTAAGGTCCTCTTTTGATTTGGAGCATTAATTCAAAGCAAAACACACTCCTGTGACAAAGTATTCAGAATTCAATAAGCTGAGGAAGTTGAGATCAAATGACACTGGCAACTTCATATGAATCAAAGAAGGCTTCCTTCTGCAGGCATTTCGATTTTCTATTTTCTGTATGCCAGGCAGCCCAAATGATCAGAAAAAAATGCACTATCTGTTGCAAAATGTCACTCCAGAGTATGATTGCGGTGTATTTAAAACATTGACTAGAGTCTACAGAGAATTGTGTTGTTCCTTCTTGCCACACTGTATTCTCCCATGTGCCATTTTTTCCATCATCTATCCCCGACTCAAAGGCAAGCCCAGGCGACCAATGGGACCACTAGATTCTGCACACACCTGAGTGTGTATGACACTATTTTACCTCAATACTTTTCTGCATTCTACCCAGCCTCCCTCTCTCCTTAATGATGCTTCCCTCTGTCTGGGATGGTTCCTCTGAGACAAACATTCTGAAATATCTTCCATCTCAAAATAAAACATAGTCCAATGAGGTTCATGTACTTTTTCAGCTAGCATTCAGTATCTTTGATCCTCTTTTAGCCAAAAACATTTAAAATATGTCTGTCAGCTCTTCCACTTCTTTCATCTCACTGGAATCTAATTGAGCTTTTAAGTTTGTCATTTCACTGAAACAACAGTTGACAGATGTGACAATTATCTCCATTGTTGCTAAATCCTATGGTTGCTTTTTTGGTCAGCTTGTTTTAGTACAGCACTTGACTCAGTCGATCATAATCTCCTCATAATAGTTTCTTCCTGTAGTCTCCATGGTGCCATGCCCTCTTGGTGTAACTCTTATTTCATGGGAAAGTCCTTAACTTGCTTTCCTGGATTCTCCTTATTTTCTTAAACTTCAAATTTTAGAGTTTCCCTACATGTAATTTTCAGGCTTTTCATCTTGTCTCATAATGCTGCATCATCAATAGCCTACTAACTCCTAAATTTATTTCTATAGCCCAGTATCCTTCTCCTTATAATTTTACTATTAACTATTTTAAGCCCCTTCCTTATGTAACTTGTCATCTGACTTTATGAAAGTTATTTCACTACCCTAGCAGTTTATTCACCAAGGGTTGAAAGTCATATCTACATTTTACGGTTGTCTCAAAGTTGAAATATAATACCTTAATGAACATATTTTAAAGTGCTAAAAACATATGAGGAATTAAAAATTAGAAAACAGACTTAAAGTTACTTCTAAAACATTCCCAATTATTCAACTTTTTAGTGGCTCAAATGTAATACTACTTTTCAAAATATGTTCCACTATTTAATGTAAAATAAATCTATCTTGTAAGAATATGTGTTTCCTAGAACTTACTAAAAGAATATTTGATGTTAATTTCTAAAATGTGCCTGGTAAACATCTTTTTTTTTCCTAGATTGAGGTGCTTCAGGGGAAACGAAACATGTTGTTTTCCAAAAAGAGAGCTGATGAAAAGCACCAAGCCAACTCCATAAAACATAAAATTTGCTTTTTGATTAGTCTTTGTTGACAATTATTTCTAGGGAAAAACATAACTGAAAGAATTGATCGATCAGAAAGGCAAGAAAATTGATAAGTTCAAACAGGAATTGAACTAAGTTTTTATGCTTTTCAAACAGCTATTATGATGTCACAAAGACCAGGCACAGTGGATGCTTCGAGGTGTTCTTGCTCTGTAAGTTTAATTATACAAGGTTGCTCTGAAGGACAGAAGAGGAACAGCAGGGATAAGGCTGACTGCTAAGTGTCGATGGGATTCAAGCATACTGCACAAACCAAATACTATTTTTGCAACCTAATGATTTTTGAAAACTATTTGCTGGGTAATCATGATTAATCCAAAAGAAAATCTGGCAACCAATGCTTTTAAATCTATTTATGGATGATTAGGGCATTGACAAAGTAAGATAACAGCTCCCTTAACGGGCAGCATTTAAGCATGAAATTACCTTTTAAATGCCTGAAGAAAAACATTTGAAGATTTAAAAAACCCTGTGGTGATTATTAAAACCTCTGAAAGGCATTCTCTATTCTCCAATAACCAAACAAAAGTTCTTTGTCCCCCTCAACTCCAATCCTTCAATCCAGATCAATCGACCCCATGTTGTCACATCTTAATCTCATCTTCATTATGATGAGCTCCTGTAATCGTACACTGATTTTCCCCTGAGCATAACATTCTTCAGCAGTCTTTCAGTAGGACAGAATCTGTTCATCATCAGTGTATCACTGAATATCCTATATGTTATGAAATCTTTCTTCTTTCCTCTCATATTCACTGTACTGTGGCAGTTATTTACACAACTTCCTTCTCAAGTCCCGTTTTCCATTTATATCACCACCCCTTAAATGTAGGCATTTTCTATACTCCATACCTTAATTTTCTCTTTTGCCTCCTTTTTATACTGTTATAAGATTAACAGATATAAAGTGTCACCTTAGTCTGTTTGGGGTGTTATAACAAAATATCATAAACCATATTAAAAATGTATTTGGCTTATGAACAACAGAAATGTGTCTCTTACAGTTCTAGAGGCTGGAAAGTGTAAGATCAGAGCACTGGCAGGTTCAGTGCCTGGTGAAGGTCAACTTTCTGATTCACAGACAGGAACTTTCTGCTATATCCTCGCATGGTGGAAGGTGGGGAAAGCTACTCTTTGGGCTGTGTTTTATAAGGGCACTAATACTAATCACCCCTTAAAGGCTCTACTTCTCAATACCATCAACTTAAAGATTAGGGTTTCAACATATGAGTTTTGGGGGACACAAACATTCAGACCACAGCAAGTGCTCCATTCTCAAAGAATTTTTTTAAAAAAATTCCTAAAGATTTTGGCCAGGCATGGTGGCTCATGCCTGTAATCCTAGCACTCACTCTGGGAGGCCTAGGCAGGCAGATCCTTTGAGCTCAGGAGCTCAAGACCAGCCTGAGCAAGAGCGAGACACTGTCTCTACTAAAAATAGAAATTAGCTAGACATTTAAAATATATAGAGAGAGAAAAAATTAGCCAGGCATGGTGGAGCATGCCTGTAGTCCCAGCTACTCGGGAAGCTGAGGCAGAAGAACGGCTTGAGACCAGGAGTTTGAGGTTGCTGTGAGCTAGCCTGATGGCACGGCACTCTAGCCCAGGCAACAGAGCAAGACTCTGTCTCAAAAAAAAAAAAAAAAAATTCCTAAAGATTTTAAAATGCTGTTATGGATTGAATTGTTTCCATCCAAAATTTATTTGTTGATATCCTAACATCCAGGACCTTCGAATATTACCTTATTTGGAAATATGGTCATTGCAGATGTAATTAGTGAAGTTAGTATAAGGTCATCCTGGAATACAAAGTGCCCCTAATGCAATATGACAAGTATCCTTATAAAAAGAGGAAATTTGTATACAGACACACACTGAGAGGACACAGTGTGAAGACTGAAGTTATGTTGGCTTAAGCAAGGAGTTAGCAGAAGCTAGGAAAGAGGCCTAGAGCAGATTTTTCTCTAGCACCTTCAGAGGGATCATGGCCCTGTTGACATCTTGATTTGAGACTTTTGGCCTCTGAAACTATAAGACAAATTTCCTGTTATAAGCCACCTAGCTTTTGGTACTTTGTTACAGCATCCCTAGTGAAGAAACACATATGTATATTAGTCTTTATGAAAGAAGTACAACATACAACTTCCCAAACTTATCAACTACTGCTCCGCCTCACATAAGCTATCTTATTAATATCTTCAAGAAATGGGTTAAGCAGAATTCTAAGTCGAACAGGTAGATTCATTTCCAAGATTCCTATCAAATGTTTGCTTGATGGTATATGTAATTCCTTGTGATTTGATTCTTGGGTGATATTTAACAAAACCCATGATCCTAAACTCAAGACTAAGGAGTACGTAAGATAGAAGCATTTGTCTAAAACTCTTTCAATATCGAGTACAGGCATACCTTGTTTTATCGTGCCTCCCTTTACAGCACTTCACAGATGTTATGTTTTTTACAAATTAAAGTTTTGTGGCAACCCTGCTTCAAGCAAGTCTATAGATGTCATTTTTCCAACAGCATGTGCTTATTTCATATCACTGTGTTACATTTTGGTAATTTTCACAATATTTCAAACTTTTTTATTACATTTGTCATGGTGATCTGTGATCATAGATCTTTGATGTTATCATTATAATTGGAGGATGTCATGAACCTCACCCCTATAAGATGGTGAACTTGATACACATTTTCTATTTGGACTGTTTCCCATCTCTCACCCTCTCCCATGGGCCTCCTTATTCCCTGAGTCACAATACTGTTGTAATTAGTCCAGCTAATGACCCTATAATGGCTTCTAAGTGTTTAAGTGAAAAGAAGAATCACATGTCCCTGAATTTAAATCAAAAGTTATAAATAATTAAGATTAAGAGGAAATGCATGCCAAAAGCTGAGACAGGCCAAAAGCTAGGTCTCTTGCTGCAACCAGGTAGCTGAGCTGTAAATGCAAAGGAAAAGTTCTTGAAGGAAATTAAAAGTGCTATTCCAGTGAACACACAAATGATATGAAAGCAAAATGGCCTTATTGATGATACAGAGACAGTTTTAGTGGTCTGGGTAGAAGATCAAACCAGACACAACATTCTCTTAAGCCAAAGCCTAGTCCAGAGCAGAGTTTTAACCCTCTCCAATTCTATGAAGGCTAAGGAAGCAGTGAAAGAAAAGTTTGAAGCTGGCAGAAGTTGTTGGCTCAAGAGGTTGAAAGAAAGAAGCCATCTTCATAACATGAAAGTGCAAGATAAAGCAGCAGGTGCTGATGTAGATGCCACAGCAAATTAGTCACAAGATGCAGGTAAGATAATTGATTAATGAGGCTGCATTAAACAACAGATTTTCAGTGTAGACAAAACAGCCTTCTATTGAAAGAAGATACCACCTAGGACTTTCATAGCTAGAGAGAAGTCAATGCCTAGCTTCAAAGGACAGGCTGAAATTTTATAAGGCTATACCTCCAATAGATATCGATTCCTCTGACGGATCTGAACAAAGTGAATTGAAAACCTTCTTGAAAGGATTCACCATTCTAAATGTCATTAAGAACATTTGTGATTCATGGGAGGAGGTAAAAATACCATCAAGAGAAGTTGGTAGAAGTGGATTCCAACCCTCCTGGATGACTTTCAGAGGTTCAAGACTTCAGGGGAGAAAGTCACTGCAACTGCGGTGGAAATAGCAAGTAAACTGGAATTTGAAGTGGAGCCTGCAGATGTGACTGAAAAACTTCAATGAATGAAGAGTTGCTTCTTAGGGATTATCAAAGAAATTGGTTTCTTGAGATGGAATCTACTCCTGGGGAAGACACTGTCAACATTATGGAAATAACAACCAAGGATAAAGCAGTGGCAGCATTTGAAAGGACTGAATCCAATACTGAAAGAAGTTCTACCATAGGTAAAATGCTATCAAACAGCATCACATGCTACAGAGAAATCTTTTGTGAAAGAAGAATCAATTGATGTGGCAAACTTCATTTTTGTCTTATTTTAAGAAATTATCCCAGCCACCCCAATCTTCAGCAGTCACCAACCACTCTGATCAATCAGCAGCCATCAACATCAAGGCAAGATCCTTCGCCAGAAAAAATATCATAATTCACTAAATCCTCGGATTGTTAGAAATTCATTAGCAATAAAGTATTTTTTAACTTAGGTATATACATTGTTTTTTAGACATAAGGCTATTGTACACTTAATAAACTACAGCATAATGTAAACTTAACTTTTATATGCACTTAAAAACCAAAACTTTGTGTGACTCACTTTATTGCAATATTCACTTTATTGCAATGGTCTGTAACTAAACCTGCAATATCTCTGAGGTATGCCTGCACAAGTCATCCTTCTACCTTTAATAAAAGCAATGCACTTTTCATATTCAATATCTTTAAAATATAAAAGTCCAAAGTCTTTCACATAATTTTTCATAGCATTCTCAGAAAAAGAAATCATGGTTTATTTGAGGAAAAATTCCCACCATCATTTCCCACTGATTTCTTGGTGCATGTAACTTATTAGGAGAGAAAATGGAGATATGATTCTTGGCTTTTCCACAAAGGGGAGATTTGATTAGCTTTACCACTGCTTGGCTAAAATGCACTTTAGAGAAAGAGTGAAAAAAAAAATCCCCTGATGGGCATTTAATATGACTTTTCTTCTTTATCATCAAACATGAAGCCTACACTGATAGATTACTCACAATTTATACTGTCCTTAGTGTTTAATGGAATCCAATCTAGGTATAATCAATAATATTTTAAGTGATGATTGAATTGTTTGTGTAACACTAATATATTCTTCTTGAGTAAGCAGTTTGGGACGCTTGTAATTTACAATGCCTTGATAGTCAATTATCCATGAGACTAATTCTCAAGGGCTTAAGTGCCTTCTATGCATCCTCCTATATCCTGTAGCCCCATAGATACATTTTATTTTTTCTTTTTGAGGAAGAACAAAATTATGTAGGCAGGATCCAATAATAGTTTTCAAAGCTTGTTTCAAGGTCTTGGATATTTTACTTCAAGGATGTCACATGTTTTATTTAGGAAGAATAATGCTTAGTGGAAACATGAAAGAAGTTTATTTAAAGTAAGATGCAGCATAGCCTTGCAGAAAGATGAATGGAAATATGTGGGTGTCAATCCTGACCTGGATCAGAGTTTGAACATCTCACTTAACCTCTGAGCCTTCAGTTTTCTTATTTGTAGAAAGAGACAACTGGACAAGATAATCTCCAGCTGTAAAATATCAAGGTTTGAGCCCAGATGGAGCCTGTGGTTAAGTCTGAGACATGTCTAAATATAACTAACAAAGAGGTCACACAGGTCTATCAGGCACATGTTGCGTGAGCTAATTAAAACAGGTGAGACAAAGTCTTTATGGAGAATAGCTGAATACAGGACCTTATGGGAAAGTCAGATGGTGAATAGTGTGCTATCTATTCTCAGCTCAGTCAAGTGAACTGGTTTTCAATGTTCCATGAGAGGCAACACACAGAACTGTCTTCAAGAGGTATTGTCTTCAAACTAAGAAGCCATTCTTCATCACATACACCATCAATAACAAGTTTTCACAGAAAACGACATAAAAGGATATGCTACATAAAATTTACATGTTAATGTATAATAATATAGATCCTGATTTTAGGAGCTATAAAATATGAAGAAAATTTGTGACTCAGATTGAAATAAATAAGGTATTTGAGATACGAGGTACAAGATGTGTTATATTATTACCTAAATTTATGTCAAGTATTTATCATTTCACCTCTCTCTTAAGTATAAATGCTATCTTAGCAGGGAACTTTCTTATCTTGTTCATTGTTTTATCTTCACTCCATTGTTCATTGTTTAATCTGTAGTGATTTGAACAGTACTTGGTACATAAGACATTTGACACATATTTGTTAATTAGTTAAATGAATTAATAATGACAATGTCTGTATAGACATGGAGAGAACATAGCCACATTTTTACAAAGCACCTGAACAATATTGCTTGAAGGGAACCAGTACTGTTTTGGCAACTCAAGGTTTTCCACTTTGGGAAGTTCATGACCTAACCAGGAAGACTGTATCCTTGAGAATGGTAGGTACCCCTAGCATGCCAATACTGTGTGGCTTTCATCTCACATAGTTTTGTAGAGAGGGCAACAACAACACTGTTTATTAGCCTATGTAAGTCACCACTATATATAACCACAAACCACAATAGTGAGCTGGAATTTCTGTAGCATGCAAGTGAATACAGCAAGCCAGTGACATTTGAGCTATGACTGTGAATGTGAGTCCCCTGGGGAAATCTAAGTTAAAATTCTACCATTTCACTTATTCAACATTTGTTGAGTATCCATTATATAAAACAACATGCTAAGTACTGAATATGCAAAATAAACAAGACATAACTTCCGCTCACCCTACTCTACTTGCCCCTTGCCAAAAGCTATTTTTTTTTTGGAGAACAAATTTTTTTTTAAATAAATGTAAGTAAATTATAAGCAGCAGTTTTTGGAAACAAAGATTGATATTTTACTTTTTACATCTTTTGGGAATCAAAAAACAAAGAAAAAACAAATTGGCAATCTTGTTTCTCAAAGACAATGTAGACTGTACTAACTTCCAATAAGCTAGGCCCCAGCCCATTATCTGTAAGAAAACTGAACAGCAAAGCTGATGATCTTCAGAGAAAGCAAAGTATTGATATTCCATGTAACTACAAAAGTATTTTTAATGAAAATATAAATACATTGACATTATTATAAAAAAAAACCCCACAAATGCAGTGGCAAACACTTGGGGAGCTATGAGTTAAAGCATCCGGGTAATCAGCAGGAACAAGAAGGAATACACTGAAGTAATGCAGTATTTCAAGGATTCCACAGGTACACAATTACAAAGAACCAACCCAATGTGTGCTAGAAAAAGCAAACGAATTTGAAAGAGCAAGGTGCCTGCAAATGATGACCATCTCCACTAATAATCAACTTATTTCGATGGAAAACATTAGAGAATTGCCTCAAGGAACTACTAAATTTGAAAAAGAAAAAAGGCATATTTTATTCTTGTTGCTAAAGGTCATAGAAACAGCAATGTTCTGTATTTTTTCCTTAACTGACAGGATTTAAAGGTTGTTCCAGGTTCTAAAGCATTTATTTCAGTCTGTACTGAATAAAGGAAAGAGATGTCAAAACAAATAAATCAAGATTGGCTTAAATGTTGAACAATGGTGATGTGATGAGTGAAGGAAGATATAATTGAATGAAACTCTGTGAAATTTCTATATGATTAGAGTATTTGTTATAGAAAGCATTTGAACAGAATCGCACTCTCTTCTACGTATCCTTACATGAGAAAACCTGAAAGAAAACAACAGCCGCATTGAGGAGTACATTAGTACATCGAAGAGAAACAGAGAATCATCTGCTGTTTTGAATAATCTTCCCAACCCCATCATTGTCGTCTTTATATTAGATTTTACTGTTAATAGAAAATTTGTTTATAAAAGGTTAGATTCCCAATAATGTTATTAATCATTATTCTAAAATTTCTACAGATTATAGTAAAATCTCAAATAATCCCTCATTTTAGTACTCCCAAAATTGGGAAGAGGGGGAATTGAGTAGCAAAAAAACTATTGCTCTATCCCACAGCTTTCTTCTCTCTTAAGTAGAAACTTTTTGGGCACTTCTATTACATTGTTGTGAATATATAAACATGTTTTTTGCATCATACCTTCCTATGTCCAAATTCGTAGGCAGGCAGGGGTTACCCATACTATGGCAAGGATGTTACCTAGGCGTGCTACTTTCCATTTATTCTCTTTCATATATGCTTAGACATGCTTAGCCCTCTCCCATTTGTAAACAGGCTCAAGGGTTGACTAGATAATTTGTGGAGTCCATCATGAAATTAAAATGTACATTCCCCTTGTTCAAAAAGCAGGGAAAAGTAACATTAAAGATACTAAAATATAAAGCTGTTTCCATTCTTCCTCAGTCTATTGTCCTGTTTATATTATACAATGAATTTTGAATGTAAATATAAAAACATTTAAACTGTATGCAGAGCCACAGAACTTACACAATTCATATTTCACACATATGGAAAGACTGCATGAAACTAATTCAGCTTTCCTTACTTCACACGTTGGTAAACACACATTCTGTCTTTAGCTCATTGATGAGTAAGGAAATGAAAAGGAACTATAGGCTGCCCTTTCTCTTTTTATTTCATCATTTTGAGTGTAAGTGCTTGGCTAATACAGAGAAGTAGCACAAAAGCAGAATTTGGTAGAATTCCTTGGTCCTTCATGTATCTTATGACATCATTGCCTCCTGTCTCCATTGAAAGCAAGTTTTGGTTCTACGGAAAGTGAGGCCTCTTGGGGTTGTCATGCCCTGCTTATACAGTCATAATGTAACACATTTACCTTGCATTCACTCTGAGTCTTGCAAAATCCACCACACGTTGTGTGTTTGCCAAACGTCTGTGCTCATGAAGTATTGCAAATTCTATATGCTAATGGATTGAGAAGGAACAGTGGTAGATATGCATATTGTGCATATCCCTTTTGTTCACAAGCATGCTCCATTACCCCATGAGTCTTCACTTGCAAAACATAAGTTCAAAGACAAAATTATTAACTTAAGAAGGCAACAACTAAACATTAAACCACGCTGTGGCCCTTCTGAGCATGAGGCTTTGTATGATTGCCCAGCTCACACATCCATGAAGCCAACCCTTACTGGTTATGTATCTTATTTTTACTTAGGCTCTGTTTATGTCTTGAGCCCACATTAGGTATACCTTGTCTTATTTTTTTATCATATCAAATATAATTTTACCATTTGCAGTGAACTAATTGTTTGAGTCCCTCCAAAATTCTTATATTTAAATTCTAACCCCTGGTGTGATAATATTAGGCTTTGGGGACTTTGGGAGGTAATGAGGGTAGATCCCTCATGAATGGGATTTGTATCCTTATAAAAGAGACCCCCAGAGAGTTCTCTCATTCCTTTCTTTCACATAAGGACACAATGAGAAGTCAGCAATGGGCAACTAGAAGGAGGGCCCTCATCAGAAACTGACCATGCTGGCATACAGATTTCAGACTTCCAGGCTCCAGAACTGGAAGAAATAAATTTCTACTGTTTATAAGCCACGCAGTCTACAATTCTTTGTTATAGAAGATCGAACTAAGGTACCATGGTATTACGTAATCCTCTAAAGGAAAAAAGTTGGAGATATAGCAATTATACCTTGAACAAAATACCATTTAATAAGATGTAATCCCATATCATTAATAGTAGCCAGGGTGTACAGTATTCTCATTTTATTACATAAAATTAGCTATGACATAGAAATGAAAAACTCAATACATAAAAAATAAGGACATCTATTCATCTAATGTTTGTTGAACACCTACTATACATGAAGAATTGTTCTAACACTGAGGAAAAACTTTATATCACTAACACCACCCATTTTGTAGGTCTTATATTATTAAATTAGCTCTAACATAAAAATTGCAATGCATAATAAATTAAGATACTTGCCTATTCAGCTAATATTTATCAAATGCCTGTTATGTCTCATTCACTACTCTAGGCTCTGGAGAGACCCCAGTGAACACAGCTTACATACAAGTGGTAGTTACAGGAAAAAAAAATATTTTAAAGTCGCCAGATTACAGTAAGTGCTATGCGGGAAAATTAAAGCTGAGCAAAAAGATCTACCTATTACACCTATTGTAATAGATGCTATTTTAGAAGACTTCTCTAAGCAGGCAACATCTGAGTAAAGACAAAATTAAACAGAGACAAAGCCGAGAAATAGCTGGGAAAAGAATCTACCAGGCAAAGTTAACACCAGATACAAAAGCTCTGAAGTAATAAGATGTCTGCCATATTTAAGAATATAAAGACCAGTGTAGATATCAGAGAGGTAACTTGCATCCAGATCAGGTAAGCCATTTATTAGAGGCCTTATCAAGATGTGGGATTACATTCTAAGTGTTACAGAAAGCCATTGGAGGGTTTTGAACATTAGAATGTAGGAAGATAGTAAGTCATTATTTTTTTATTAATGCATGCTTTTACTCTGTTCACCAAAGCTCTACAATCTGGAATCAATCAATCTTACCTTCCCAGAGTTATCGCAACTACATTCTTCCATAAATCCTACTTCTCTAGGAAAAAAATCTTGTCATCATTTCCTATTACATCTGTCACTGCTTATCAAAATCTACTGATCTTTCAAGGCCCCCAAGATTCAAATGCCACCTCCTTTACAAAAGGGACATTTCTGATTCAAGTAATTTCTTTCCCTTCAAATCTCTGTATTTTTTGTTCATTCCATGAGATGGTATTTCTGTGTCACTCCCTAGAAGCCTTGTTATTAAAAACAACTGTCCAGTAATCAAACAAATGAAAAAGTCTGCAGAAGTGGAGAGTCATTAACAATGAGATTTTCACATCATAAATATATTAAAATATGCAATTTTAAATTTATACATGGATATGTTGGTATAGGGTCATGACCTTTTCTAAGAATGAGAATCTACTGATCAGAGTTCTGCATAATAGCACCTCCTAAACCACACTTACAGTGCTTTGCATATTGATCACAATTTTAATTGTTTAACATTGAGCAATAACTTAAAGAAACCTCTATATAAATCTGAGGGTAGAAGACTTGATTTTTTAATTATTTTTTGGCCTTTCAGTGTCCTCTAGAACCTTCCATCTACCAGCATCCTCATCACCATACATTGGAACATATTAGAAATACAGAGTCTCAACTGGATATCTATAACCGGAAGAGTGAAACTGGACCCCCGCCTCTCACCATATGCAAAAATCAACTTAAAATGGATTAAATACTTAACATAGACCTAAAAATACAAGACTAGTAAAATAAAACATAGGGGAAATGCTCCAGAGCATCAGTCCAGGCAAAGAATTTATGGCTAACACCTCAAAAGCACAGGAAACAAAACCAAAAATAAACAAATGGGACTATATTAAACTAAAAAGTTCTTCACAGCAAAGGAAGTGATCAAGAATGAAGAGAAAACTTGTTGAATGGTAGAAAATATTTGCCAAGCATTCATCCAACAAGGGACTAATATCCAGAATATATAAGGAACACAAACAACCGAGACAGCAAATAAATAATAATAATCCTATTAAAAATGCACAAAGGATCTGAATAGACATTTCTCAAAAGAAGATATTTTCAAAGGAAATTTAAAAAAAAATTTAAAAAGAAATACAGTCTGAGGCTCTATACCAGAATTAATTCAACATGAACCCGCACTTTAACAAAATCCCCAAGTGATTCTTGTAAACCTGAAAGTTGAATAAGTGGTGGTCTGGCACATATCTAAGTCAACTGGAATTATTTTTAGCAAATTGCCTTTACCAAGTCTCTTCAAAATATTAAATTTAGTTTTAATAAAAACAACTTTCTCTCTAGCTTTCTAAGTACTCATGTTTCATTGGTTTATGTATGTGCATAACCTTTAACATAGCAGGCCAGTGATGGTTATCCTTAGAAAGGTCCTCTTGCAAAGTTGGCTCTTGGACAATGTTAGGGAACTTGACAGGTAAACAGGTCCACACGGTGGTATAAAGTTGTGCCTAAATGATAAAAGTGGCTCACTTGACACCTACTCTCCTCTGGCAGTCTGGAATTTGGGTATGTACTAAACAGAGGGTACCTATGTGACTGACCATCAATAAAAACCTTGGACTCCTAGGCTCACATGAACTTCCCTGGAAGATAGCAGTTTAACAGATTGTCACAACTAGTTGCTAGAAGAATTAAGTGCATCCTGTGTGACACCAGTGGGAGGGAACTCTTAGAAGCTTGTGCCTAGTTTTTCCCACATTTGCACCCAGAACTTTTCTTTGCTGGCTGTGCTTTGTATCCTTTCCATATAATAAATCTTACTTGGATTACAACTATATATTGAGTCCTTCTAGCAAATCACTGGACTTGAAAGCAATCTAAGGGGACCCAAAATGCAATGTAATTAAGTTGCCTTATTACTAAAGCAAATACAGCTGATTTGGGAACACACTTAACCGATTTTTAGTAAGCAATTACTGAAAGCAAAAGTGCATGAATATTCAAGAGTCACCACGAGCAATTAGTGCATCCCAAACATAATTCAGCATATTTTAAGAGATGAGGTGATGTTGGTTAATTCACCAAGGAAATAAAGCTTTCCCTAAGGCAGGGTCCAGGCTTAACAGACCTATATATCCCCCACAGAATGTAACAAACACTGTGCACTACATATAACAAACTTTCAGTGAATATTTATTGAAAAAATTCTTCAACCATTTAAACATTTGGTTGAATTATATTTTAAACAAGGTAAAATATTTACGAAGACATTTTTATGAAAAGAATCATAAATGTCATGCGTAGCTAAGTGTACATTTTGCCTGTAAATATTTTTAACAAAAGGAAAACATTGTTTTCAGTGTTTCATTATGAGCTTCATATGAAAGCATATTAGTAGATTTTTGCATCTCAACATACATCAAAGTATTTGTTGTGTTTTTATTTTAGTGATTTTGGCTGTTTGACTATTTTAGGTCTTAGGGTTTTTATTCTGCTTCACTCTAGTACTCTAAGGCAGAGAAAATCCACAGTGGCATTTCTGCTCTAAAACCCATCTGACATCTCCCAAAACCATCATTCTTAACTTGTCAACAGATTCAGTTCGATTTGTTGTGTTGACATGAAAGTTGAACTCAGAAAACTAAATACCCCAGGAAGCTATGATCTTCCTATGCTAGCTTGAAGGACTTTGCTACTCAGACAAGTAAATGACTCCATTTAGAAATAATTGTTACAGTTTACTATAATAATCGAGAACAATTGTTAAAATGCTGATTTACCATAATCTAGATACAATTGTTTCACTTTGCTGTTAACATGGTTTCCCACATCTTTTGGTCACCTAGAAAAGGTTAGCTTTATAAATGTTAACTTAGAATTGCCTCTGACATACATGTGCTAAAAATCATTTCATCATCATTTTTTATAAATTAGAATCTTTTGACTACCTAGACATCTGGTACTAACCAAATCTCTTCTATACAAATACCCAAAATTACTGGTCAACTTCAACTTGTACTGGGCTGACACAAGTAACCCTCTGGACTGGAGTAACATTAGGAGCTATCTTCCACCTATTCTGATTCAGAATCCTTTGTATTTATCATATACAAAGAGCTACAAAATAGTATCTTGCTAAAGACATACAGAACACTTATTGACAAGGAAAATTAATTATAGATTCTATTTTAAATCAACTATTGCCATAACTTCCTATAGGATTTTTCTCCTTGACCTCAACCATTCATTTCACAAAAATGTTAACATGCTGAAACAATTTGTGGTTGTTATATTTTTTAAGGCAAGAAAACTGTTTCCTGTAATCATAAAGAACAATGAAAATAAATTGAGTCATTTTTTATTCAAATATTAAAATGTCTAGGAAAATTTAAAAATTCAATTAATTATATTTTAAAAACTTTTATTTAGATGTAAAGTCTAATATACTTTGATTCAGCCTAGAATAGTATTTGATGCATAAAGGAACTTAATATCTCTTGAATAAAGGAAAACATTAAGGAATAAATAAGTGAATGTTAATTAGTAGCAGATTTTTAGAGAGATCCTGACCTCTCTGAGGCTAAAAAATTTACTAGGAGAAAAAGAGGAAGTACCTACATATAGCAGTTTCATGCCTTTTATGAATTGATAAAATAGCACAAATGATAGTAGAAAACAGAACGTCGTGTTATTTAATAATTTTTTGTGATATATGATTTACCCTTCAGTTTTTAATCTAAGGTAATTAAGTTTCTACTGAACTAAATATGCATTTTTTTCCCATTTACCAACCTCTAGTAATAGTAATAAAAGTATTATTTTGCAGTGCATGTAAGTATATATCTTAATTCTCAATTTCTCTTAAATGAGTTTTTCTACATCCCACTAAGGAACTTAAGTAACCACTACAATCACTTTGAAAACAGGAAAATTGGAGATGATGGAATTATTTGACTCATATAAAAGTTTAAATGAGGTAGAAATCATGTAATAAAAAATACAATGTGATGCATGTGTGCTATCTATACTTATAAAAATGATAACAGATTATATATTTTTTAAATATTGATTTTAAAATTCAAAAATTTTTGGATTTTAACTATATAGAAAAATTCAAAGGAAAAAGACATCAACCTTCAATGTTAGACCATTCAGAAGTTCTTCCATCGAAGAAGATAAAACAAAATGTCACTAGACCATCTCTTAAAAATACAGTAAACCCAAGGTATAAAAAAATACAGAAAATGAGATGTTTCACTCTAATGTCAAAGTCTGAGATTTATAAAAATACGTAATTTCTATTATTTTCCATCCCTTGACTTCCTTAAATATCTGGTACCTAATTCTGATTTTTTCTTCCAAAATTAGTAATTTAATGTTCTTATATGTCTGTGTACACCATTATAATCATTCTCTAATGGAGGAGAATGTGATTCTGTCTGTACCTGGGAATAACTCTTTATCGTTGTCTCTCCTTTTGTTTTGAAGTAGGTTTAAAATTATCTACTTTGGCATCTGAATAGAAAGTCTAGAATACATATATGAATTTAGTACATGAAAAAGGAGATGTTACAAATCACAATTCACAAAGAAAAGAATCATTCCTCAAATAAGCTAGAAAAATTGAGAATTTGAATATACATTTTAAATCTTTACATAATATTATACATCAAAATTAAATTGTTACTAGTGTTTAACGATTCAATTATGGTATCGGCAAAATTCGATTCTTGGGAAGGTAGAGCTTAGGGCAATTTTGCAGTCTTCAGGCCCTGGAACCATCCACTGAATACCCATGAATATTCCTTTCATGTTTATCTCTGCATTTTACATGTTGGCTTAATTTTCTTTTGCTGCTACGATCTTTTCTGCCAGTCAGGGAGATGACATCAACAACTACAGGGCTCAAATTTTCATGCATAGTGATAGAGTTTAAGAAGTTCCTCCAATAGTTCTAAATCTCCCAGAGAAGGGGCATGACAAGCTGCATTTGGGTTAGTGGTCCCCTCAACCCACTGCTGTGGCCAGTATACAAATGCCTTGGGAAATCTGTCAATTCCCATTTGGACCACAAGTAAGAGATGAAGTTATTTTGCTCAAAACAGAGGAAGAT
This sequence comes from Avahi laniger, assembly GCA_963575035.1. Taxonomy (NCBI): domain Eukaryota; kingdom Metazoa; phylum Chordata; class Mammalia; order Primates; family Indriidae; genus Avahi; species Avahi laniger. Next base: position 7,484 of record CAUYSK010005728.1, on the reverse strand, counting down.
GCTGGAAATCAGAACAATACAATTACAAAAGAAATATCCCTATTTTTTTACACAAACTATTTAGTGACAAAAATGCAACATTACATATAAACAAAATTAAAGTATAGGTATAAATGCTTGCTTCATCACCATGTGAGTGTAGTAGACAAGTTATTTCGTTTCCATGAGTTTCCATTTTTTTCTGAGATCAAAATGCAAAATATATTTAAAGTGACAAGATCTTATCTAGATATAATAATGATCTGTAATTTGTGGCTATTATTCAAAATTTAAATGGTCCTAATCAGTATTCACTTTGAAAGAATTCTGCTAAATATCCTGCTCGAATATTATTTTCCAAATAATATGCTTCTGGACTAATTTTATTTTGTTAATAAAATGCCACTAATTATTTTGGCATTCTGGATCATAATTGCAATAAACATCTGTAGAATAGCAGCACATAATGGTATACATGAATATATATGTGGTATAGAAATGCAGGCAATAACTCAACAGTAAAAAGAAAACTAAATCACAAGAAAACCTTTGTTAGGTTTTACTACTGATATGTATTTCTTCTACAAAGGTTTACACTTAGAAGGGTACTTTTAGAAGTAATCTACTTTTATAGCTTTTCTCCAGACACTATTGCCTAGAAGCAGTGATTGTACTTGAAATAATTACTCTGTGGCTTAATTGTGTTTTTCTACATTATCTGGGTTCAGTGAAGGTAAAGGACCCTTGCCTTTAAAGTCAATAAAACAAGCTAAACTTTCCAGGGTTTAACATTACTGAAAAGAAGATCTCTGTGCATCTCAGTTACATGAGTGTGAAGTTGTGATCTGTTTCAATATTTACAAAACCTAGGTCTCCATTTTCATCTTATCTCTGTTTGATGAGGCATTTTTTCACATTAGCTAACTTTTATGTATGGGATAACTCTTTCTTGAAGTTTACTTGGGAGGATAATTTTTCTTTTTAAATGCATAATGTCCAAGCATGTACTTAACCTAAGTACTATTGTCCCTAGCCACACAAGCCCAAGGTTTGGATGTGGATGTTCGTTATGAGTAATAAGCTCTGATCATTGTTTGCTCCCTCCATGTGCCAAGGTAGGGCTCTCAGTCCTCTCTGGCTTACCCGTGTGCATTTCTAGTGAATCTCTAAGAGGTGGCTGAGTCTACTTGCAAATGAAACCACAACGTTTCTAGCCAGCATTTCTGTGGTACACTGTAAGTCCTTCAGGTAGAGCTAGTCTCCACAGGCAGGCACTGTTACCTGTTCTGGGAACCACTATTTCTTCTGTATGTCCTCTAGTCCAGTGAGTATCAAAGCCAGCTCCGCAGAGTACCAGTTGCCCCTAGGTACAGCTACTGTTTCCAGGGGATACTGTCAAACCTGTCAGGCACTACCCGTTCCAGATATCTTGACAAAAAAAATAAATAAAAGAAGCTCTAAAGCAATACTTAATAAGTATTACTGATTTAGCATTCATGAGATGTGAGACACTATGCTAAATCATCTCACTTAAAGTTCATCATCACGTTATATAAAAAAGATACAACTATGTATAGATTTAACAATTAAAAACTGCAGCTTAAAACACGGAGTGCATTGTTCAAGACTGCTCCTTATGGGCAGTGCTAATTTTCACACTTATATTTAGCTTCCAAAACCCAAGTTCTCTAACATCCCTGTACTTTATTTACAGAGGTTTCCTTCCTAAAAGCACATGAAAAAACCATAAACTATAGAAAACAGTAGTTTTAAAGACATTGACTATCAGGCAACAAAGGACAGTGATCTCTGGGAACCAGGAAACAAACAAAGGTGAGCTCCAGGATTGCACCTGCTTATTTTCAGAGACTTTTTAGGCCATGACACAAAGAGAAAATGCAGATGGGGCCCAACAGTTTCCCTGCATTGAGAAAATGGAGCTGAGAGCCAAGGATACCAAAGTGGCCGGAATTCACAGGTGGGAAGAGAGCTACACAGAATATATAACCACAGAGATCTGCAACAGTCCCCCTGGATGTTCAGCAGAGCACTGAGCAGTACAGGTGTGAGGAAGTAACCCAAATCCAGGAAAGAACTACCAGAAAGGATTAGAGGAAACATTATTAAAAGTACACACAAAGACAGGAACAGCGCCTGTCCCTCAGCCAGAATGAAACACCTCTACGTATTTCACAGGACACTGGGTAGAGTCCTCAGAAGGATCTTACTTCAGTAGGGAAAAAAGTAATCACCTGCAGAATAAACACTGCTCTGGATCTACCTGTCAAATCTTAGAAGACCTAAAAGGATCAAATAGTTTTTCAGGTAGCTCAACTATGCCTCAGAACAAAACTCAAAAATACTTTTAGGAACACAAAAAATACAAATACGCCAAAGGTGAAATTCACAATATCTATACCTAAATAGTATACTGAAGACCACCTGAAATGCTATGTTTGTAAAACTATGATTTTTTTCCCTTATGTAAACATATTAATATTTAAAAGAAAAAAAAAACCTAGGCTTCTGCTTCCAAGAAAATGGAGTAGTTTTGCCCATTTATTTTGTTAAGCACAACTAAAAACTCTCAACATTACATATAAACAAATACAGACGCTCTTCAACTTAAGAAGAGGTTACATCCCAACCAACCTACTGTAAAAGTCAAAAATGCATCTAATATACCTAATAAGCCCATGGTAAATTCAAAAAAATCATAAGTCAAACCATTGTAAGTCAAGGACTTGTGGATAAGAAGATTCTGCAAGACAGGAAGGAGAGGGCAGACTGGCTATGGCTCTAGCATTAAAGAAATAACATGACAGTGATTTCCTAGGTTTTTTTTTTTGCCCCAAACATCTATATTTGCCTCATACACAAACTTGGAGCTGCAGAAGCCAATAAACCACAGAACATTTATGTGGAAAGTTTGGGGTTTTGTTTTAAAAAATAAGGTCGATGGCCGAGCGCGGTGGCTCACGTCTGTAATCCTAGCACTCTGGGAGGCCGAAGTGGGCGGATCGTTCTGAGCTCAGGAGTTCGAGACCAGCCTGAGCAAGAGCGAGACTCTGTCTCTACCAAAAATAGAAAGAAATTACTTGGACAGCTAAAAATATATATAGAAAAAATCAGCCGGGCATGGTGGCGCATGTCTGTAGTCCCAGCTACTCAGGAGGCTGAGGCAGAAGGATTGCTTGAGCCCAGGAGTTTGAGGTTGCTGTGAGATAGGCTGATGCCACGGCATTTGCGCCAGGCAAGAGAGTGAGACTCTGTCTCAAAAAAAAAAAATAAGGTGGGATTTATATTTCTGGACAATTTGTAATACTGGGAACTGGATTTACCTCCTGCTTAAAAATCACATGAAAACAGGCCAAACATAGGAAATGTGACTTGAAAGACATTGGATATCAAACAACAAAGATGCCTGTATGTGCAGACACACATGCACAGTCTCAATGAAAGCCTGTGCTCTCTAGTGATAGGACCAGGAAAGGGGCAGCCCGGCAGGACCAAAGACATTTAGACAATAACTATTCTACTCCATCCAAAAGCCACAGGAAAAAAAAAAAAAGAAAGAAAGAAAGAACGCTATAGCCACATATCCACTGACTCCAGGAGAGGTTGAGTGGAGAGTCTAGACTTCCAGGCCCCCATCACTGTCAGGGTGTCAAAGATCCCAAAAGGAAGCCAGGACTTTCACTCCATCTAGGTGGTAACAAACGTCCCTTGACACTTCATGTCAAGAAACTGAATATTAAAACAAGAACGCTTAGTGCTTATTCTTTTTTATATGTGTGTATTTACACTTAAGCTGATGTACAAGCATTGAATGTTTATACTCCAAGAAACAATTGATATTCTCTGGGAAGAAGCCATGTATAACTAACAGATTCCTGGGTCAATCTAAAAACAGCCTAGGACAAGTGGACGCAAAGTTGTCAAATGTCTCTGGGACCTAGGGAATTCAGATAGCTCAATTTGTTTATGGCACCATATTGGGGCACACACTATTTACATTCTCAGATTTCCCTCAGCTGCCTCCTCCTTCCTCTCAGACATGCCACAGTGGACTTGAATGAAATATCACACCAGGGGCTTTAGGATGTGGCTTTCTGATTTAACAAGGAAGGGCAGGAACTTTCTCTCTGGAAGGGGGAGGGGGTGAATGTTGACCAACAGGAAATGAGAAGAGATTTACTCTTCCGATGACTACTCCCAGTAGCAGCTTTTCCTTGCATCCTAAGTTCTGACTGCCAAACAAGCAAGCACAGCGAGCAGCCTGCTGGCTCTCTTTCTAGCATGTGACATGGTAGATTGGAGGTAAGGCACAGCTTATCCTTATTGTCTCACTTTCCTTATTCCTCACAGGCAGTACTCTGGGCTTGAACTTCCCAAAGACCTATCAGTACTCTAATCCTTACTGTAGGCTATGTTATCTAGAGAAACCAGACTAAGAAAATTGATACTGGAAATAGGTCAAACGGACCCTGGATATAATATTTTGGAACTGGATTGCTCATTTATTTGGAAACAACTGCTTGTGACCAGAAGCTATTTATATACTGCTATCTTTTTTTTTTTTTTTTGAGACAGAGTCTCACTTTGTTGCCCTGGCTAGAGTGAGTGCCGTGGCGTCAGCCTAGCTCACAGCAACCTCACACTCCTGGGCTCAAGAGATCCTACCTGCCTCAGCCTCCCAAGTAGCTGGGACTACAGGCATGTGCCACCATGCCCGGCTAATTTTTTCCATATATTTTTATCTGTCCAATTAATTTCTTTCTATTTTTGGTAGAGACGGGGTCTTGCTCTTGCTCAGGCTGGTCTCGAACTCCTGAGCTCAAACAATCCGCCCGCCTCGGCCTCCCAGAGAGCTAGGATTACAGGCGTGAGCCACTGCGCCCGGCCTATATACTGCTATCTTGATTCAGGGCATCTATCTCTACCTGATTCTGTTCAATCCCAGCCTTGTTGGGTAGAGTTGCTTTTCGATCTCACCAAAATGTATTTTGACTATGGGGTTTACCGGAGCCAGATCATTGGATAAAATGTGGTCCCTAGATTATATGGAATACAATCAAGAATGGAGGAAGACGACTAGGCAGACACTGCATAGCCACTCATAGTTGCTAGTCATCACTCATTGATAGCTCAGGGCAAAAACAACGTCCACTACTCTTTCTAATCATAGAAATAAAAGGTCCATCTTTCTACTTCAACTCCAGTTGACATCTACTGGGGGATTGCATCTGGCCATATATCTTCCATCATAAGAACTTCTTACTCCCTTTGAAAATCACATGACCTGACACCCCTTTCTAACTAAAGCAAACAAAATGACATGTGAAACTTATTTATTAAGACATAACCTAGCATAAATATCAAAATTAAAGTTGCTTTTATGGCCATACGTAACTGAACCTTAGCGTTTGACCTGACACTGCTTGTATGTAAGCAAATTACTATAAGTTCATTGTTATCCTAGTTCACATATTTCTAAAATTTGCCTGTAATGACCCCTTTTAGGATCAAGAATTCTAATTTGCAAGTAAGAAACTGAGCCTCAATCTCAGACTGACCAAAATTAGTAAAATCTAGTGGAATTGAGATCAACTTCTCTACATCCTCAAAACTATCACCTGTAATGATAGTTCAAAGAGTGATGTTAGCAAGATGGACTAGAAGTGCCTAATACTTGTCCCTTTTACAAAAAAAAGTACCAAGCGATGAGTAAACAACTACATGCTGACCAGAGTGACAAAAAGAGAGCATTGGAGTACAACAGGGAGTGGCAGAAACCCTGTGAAGCACAGAAATTCATGATGGTCCTATAGCGAAGGGAACCAAACACCTTGCCTCTGTTACCCCACACTCCCAGTTGGGATTTTCTAATAACCAGATGGGACTTCTCCCTGCAGGAAAAAGGTAAGCAGGAGGCCCCCGGTGGCTTCCATCACTGCTGCAGACACTGCAGTTTTTGCTACTGAAAAATCCTGCAGTCCTTATAGGCCCCGCTCCCACCTTAGGGAGCTGCCTTACCTGGAGTTCACACCACTGCACTACTCCAGGAAGGGAGCCCATGTTGGGTGCTGCCCCCCAGCGGCCCAAGTACTACTGCACTGTGCCATCTTGAAACCTCAGCCACTACTAGATTAGTATGTCCTGCTCCAGGATCCAGTAGCCACTGCAGCCCTCCATCCCTGGGGCTCTGTTTTCATTGCACCAAACACACATGCATGATAATGCACCATTCCTCAGCTAAGCTGCTGACATTCCCTGCTCCCTGAAAATAAGCTGCCAAGGAGGCACTCTACCCTGAATGCATTGGGGATGCTCTTAAATCAAAGCTTTTAAGCTCTGATATAGGGAATACTCAACATACTTCTACTTCTCTGGATGAGAGAGAAACAGGAGATCATGACTAGTCAGTCTGCTCTACCATTCTTGCATTAGTACAAGAATTAGAATATGAGAAGGCAGCGTCTGGTTATAGGACACCTTCCTGCTGCTGACACTGTTGAGCTGTCAGAATAACATTGGGATTCATTGTAATCAGTGTTTGTACCTTCTAAATTCTTTCCAAGTCTGGGTGTATAAATGTAGCAGTTTCTATCTAGTGAATGCTATTACTATCCACTAAGGAAATTCCAGTTAAATGATACTCTTACCTAGATATGGATATGTTCCAGAACTTTAGGGAGAGAAAGAGAAAAAGAAGGGAGAGAGGGAGGAAAATGAAACAATATAAAGGAAATGTGAAGGTGTTGTGAAGGAAATGTGAGATAAAAAAACAACAAAAAAAGGCAAACTCTAGACCAGGAGATGTCTCCCGTATTTTTCAACAAACTAATATTATCTGAGACCACAGTTTTACTGCGTCACTACCTGGGGCCATGACAACTGACATCCTGCCTTAAACTTCTGCCTCCTCTCCTTCCTTGATCAGTTTTAATAACTACAAGTTGTGGGGAGCAGGAGCAATCATATCCTAATTACACTCAGAACAATTCACTTAGAAAAGCTTGAGCCTGAAACTAATCCAAATGAACTCTAAACTCAGTTCCAGATTCCACAGCTTTTCAGGTAATAAAGATATGTTTCCCCCTAGCATTCTGGGAAATGATTAAGAAATTGGCTAGAACTGTCCTCCATCCAGCTCTTTACTCATCAAAATGCCCACTCGCAAACATTTACACATTCTCCCACGGTCATGGACTTGTTTTGATCTGGTTTGGCGTGGAGCGCTCAAGTACAGTGTTTGCTGACTGTGAGACTTCTCTATTGAGCAACAATTCAAGCAGACACCTGGGTCGTGGTTTAAAGGTCCCTGACCTAATGCTGGGTAAGATTTCCTGAAAACAATCCCAGCTTTGTTTAGTTTGTTCCAGTAAAAGAGGAAATGTGTTCTTAAACTATATATTTTGATGCTGAGGTGTATTCATCAGTCTAACTGGATGTATTTTCCAACTCTTTGAGGTTACCTACCATCAAGCCCTCCTTCAAGGAAG
>CAUYSK010005727.1:0-12246 GCA_963575035.1 Avahi laniger | reverse complement strand
TTTTTTCTATATATTTCCAGTTGTCCAGCTAATTACTTTCTATTTTTAGTAGAGACGGGGTCTCACTCTTGCTCAGGCTGGTCTTGAACTCCTGACCTCGAGCAATCCTCCCACCTCGGCCTCCCAGAGTGCTAGGATTACAGGTGTGAGCCACCATGCCTGGCCTGAAAAAAAGCATTTTTACATCATTTATATCTCTTTCATTTTAAGACTTTTTGGAAAAAGGAATACTCAATAGTTTTTTAAAGTTATGGGAAAACTGGTTTTATACAAGCATATAAATTCTTAAGTCACATAGTCTTATTTTATGTATATTAACTTTTTATTTTAAAAAATAATGTAAAAAATCAATATTATATTTCCAAGAAAAGGACATAAAAGTCATCTTTTTTTTTCGAAACGGGGTCTTGCACTGTTGTCCAGGCTGGAGTGCAGTGGCATGATCATGCAATCTTGAACTAGGTTCAAGCGATCCTTCTGCCTCAGCCTCCCAAATAGCTGGGAATACAGGTGCTTGCCAGTACTCTTGGCTCTTTCTTTTACTTTCTGTAGAAACAGGGTCTCACTAAGTTGCCGAGGCAGGTCTCCAACTCCTGGCCTCAAGCAATCCTCCTGCCTCAGCCTCCCAAAGTGCTGGGATCACAGGTGTAAGCCACTGCACCCAGCCAAATCATTCTTTAATGACATTTCTATATAACCTCAACAATTACCTCAAGCTACGCTTCATCACCTATGACAACTATTCAAATCAACAAGCTGTTTCCCAACATCTTTCTTCCTAGACACATGAACCTGGTTTTTCTTCCCTTTAAGCCTCGACTCTGTACAATGTTCTCAATTTTTTACATTTAACATCTCAACATTAAGATAAAACTCTTCTTACAGGGATTTTTCTCTAAATAACCAAAAATCATAATTCCACCAAAGCAGTAAAGCTAAGCACATCACCAGATGGAAGTTACTGAAAAGCACTAATGTCTATTTTCTGCCACACTGATTTATACTTCAAAGAGAAGAATCAGGCCAGGCGTGGTGGCTCACGCCTGTAATCCTAGCACTCTGGGAGGCCGAGGCGGGCAGATTGTTTGAGCTCAGGAGTTTGAAACCAGCCTGAGCAAGAGCGAGATCCCGTCTCTAATAAAAATAGAAAGAAATTAATCGGACAACTAAAAATATATAGAAAAAATTAGCCGGGCATGGCGACGCATGCCTGTAGTCCCAGCTACTCGAGAGGCTGAGGCAGTAGGATCGCTTGAGCCCAGGAGTTAGAGGTTGCTGTGAGCTAGGATGACATCACGGCACTCTAGCCTGGGCAATACAGTGAGACTCTGTCTCAAAAAAAAAAAAAAAAAAAAGAGAGAAGAATCATATATAACTCTAGTCATTAAAATGATGTCGTTTATAATATAACCTACACATTACAAAGAGGACATTACATTCTTGTAAAGTGCTTTTCACATTCAAAATCATATCTACCATTTTGTTTTATTCTTACAATAATCCTGGAAGGCATGCAGAATTGGCCTCATTACTACATTTTACCTTTGAGGAAATCAGGGTACACTGAACCTAAAACAGCTTTCTTGGGGGCTACACAGTCAGTAGTAGAGCTGTAACTAGACTCCAAGTCTCACTCCAAATTCTTCTTTAAATTAGTTTTGTAGCTTTTGTACTTTAAATTACAAAATTACTTTTGTAGCTCTTCAGACTTCCAATTTGAATTCTCTAATAACTCAAGACTTTGACTAATTAATAATTTAATTGATTAATAAATTAAAGCAGAAATGAAATCACTTGAACAGAATTTTGGCAATAAATGGTTATTAGAAGGGATGAGGAAGGAAAAGGGAAAAGAGAAGAAGAAGGGAAAGGAGGAAGGAAAGAAAAGGAGGAAGAAGGAAGGAGCAGGGAAAGGAAGGTCTCTAATATCATCTTCTATTGGGGAAAGTAATCAAAACCATCCTAGTGTCATGACACTCCATATTCCAGCATAAATAAGCTCGTGATTGATCAAGTATAAACTCAAGGCCAGGCATGGTGGCTCATACCTGTAATCCTAGCCCTCTGGGAGGCAGAGGCACAAGGATTGTTTGAGGTCGGGAGTCTGGGACCAGCCTGAGCAAGAGTAAGACCCCTTTTCTACTAAAAATAGAAAAAATTAGCCAGGCATGGTGGTACCCTCCCAGCTACTCGAGAGGCTGAGGCAGGAGGACCACCTGAGCCCAGGAGTTTGAGACTTCAATGAGCTAGGCTGATGTCACTGCAGTCTAGCCAAGAGACAGAGAGACACTCTGTCTCAAAAATATATATGTGTGTGTGTGTGTGTGTGTGTGTGTGTGTGTGTGTGTATATATAAACTCATTAAAATAAAGTTTATATATATTATATATAAAAACATATAAACTTTATTTTTACAAAAAAGCACTGGAGACAAAGGATGTGATGGTGATAACAACCCTCAGGACTCGGAAAACAGCCTACATTCTACTTCTACAAGTAACATCAGAAACAGAGATAGTAATCTTCCTGAAGAGTCTTAGAATTACTTCTAAACGTTATCTAAACACAAAACTTTTCTTTGGCTTTAGATATATGAAGATAAAAATCTCATGAAAACACTCAGCAAGTATAGTCTCTGACATACAAATAGAATCACACAGAGTTAACTCTAACAATTACATAATGACACTAGGGTCCTGAAAAAAATACCTTGTGATTCTTATTCTCTGGCACCTTAACAACTGTTTATAATATAAACTAGGAGTCTTTCCCAAGAAGTAATTAGAAGTATTAACCTCCCTATCCAAAGACCTCTAATGCATCACCAATACCTCTTCTCATTTCAAGACTACCAGTATACACAGACCTACTATACACTACCTTGTTGCCAAAGGTAATCAGAAGGCTCATGAGGTATTAAAATGTAGAAAATAAGCTGACCTACTAGCCAATATAAAAATTTTAGCAGATGGAAAATTCAAGTATCAGTCTGGTCATTTCTAAGTATGTAAAAGATTTTAAAATACTCAAAATTTATCCAATAATTCAGGACAGCTGAATACTAGGAATGTTAGCATGAATCAACAAAGTTTTTTTGTTCAACTTTTGACTTGACACACCAACAGAAACACCAAAAGAAAACCATGTTCAACATGATGCATAATACTCTTTCCAGAAAGAAGAAAAGGGAGGACCCAGGAAATTAGTCTTGCTGCATAGAAGAGATTTAACTTAACCAATCTGTCACAATATCAAATCCAAGAGAAAGAAACTAAGAACATTTTTTGTAAGAATACCAACAGAATGGCAGTTTTGGAGTACCAAAAAACAAGATTCAAAAAAATCAAATCTTAGCACTCTGGGACGCCAAGGCGGGCGGATTGTTTGAGCTCAGGAGTTCAAGACCAGCCTGAGCAAGAGCGAGACCCTGTCTCTACCAAAAATAGAAAGAAATTATTTGGACAGCTAAAAATATATAGAAAAAATTAGCCGGGCATGGTGGCGCATGCCTGTAGTCCCAGCTACTCGGGAGGCTGAGGCAGTAGGATTGCTTGAGCCCAGGAGTTAGAGGTTGCTGTGAGCTAGGCTGACGCCATGGCACTCACTCTAGTCCGGGCAACAAAGTGAGACTCTGTTTCAAAAAAAAAAAAAAAAATCAGAAATAAGCATAACACACCAAGCAACTACCTCTATTGTCAAGATTGCATTAATTTTACAGCACAGGATGCACTGACTCAATACTACACAATATATACACATACCAGATACATAGAAATAACTGCTTTACACAGAATTCTAGTATTTGTCATATTTCTTGAATGTTTTAGGAATAACCTCTGAATTAGACAGAAGACTCATAATTCCCACAAGTATACACCACATTCCTTTTCATTCTTTTGTTAGGAACATTCTAAGCAAAGGGGAAATACTAATTGGGAAATTAAGTCTCCTTCTCCAGATAGATTTTGAAACATAAGTTGAAATGGAATCACCTCAAATAGCAGAGGTCAGCACTTGAGATATACACATATTAGAAACCCCACGGTCGTCGTTTCTGTAGCTCGTTAACTTTCTTTCCCAGCCTACGGATGCACCTCTGACACGCAGACTTAGAGCTCGTTCACTTTGACAAGGAATTGGACTATTCACGGCCAAAATAAGTTCAAGCATAAGGGACGAGAGCGGGGCAAGGGAACTTCAAATTTTTCCAAAGAGATCTCTTCAAGAAGAGCCCAACCCGGCTCCCGTACCCACTGACCAGACAAGGGGGAGCCAGGCAATCAGGAAGACCAGCTAATTCTAGTGACAGGTCCTCTGCCCTTCCTGGCCCAGCCTCGGCCTCAGCTCCCGGTCGTGGAGCCCAGCTCTCGCCTTCACCTCAGCTTTCCCCCTCCGGCTCTGGCCCGGGAACTCCCCAAACCTGTCTTCTTCCCTTTCTCAGCCCCAGCAGCCGCGCTGCAGACACCTCCCTTACCTGCGCCTCCCGCCCCAACCCCGCTGGCTGCCCTCCACCCCAGCCACCGCTTCACCCGGCTCAGGCCCAGGAAGCCGGCTCCGCAGCGCAGCACTGGGATACTCCAGCCGCCAGCGGCTGTGGCAGGAAGCGAGACTGCTTACATGGTTGCTGCGGCTTCTAGCTTCCCCCTGAGGCTCCGCCCCCTGTTTCTCCTTCCCTCCAATCCGCAATCTTTCCCGAGGGCCGGCTCCGCCCTCTCGTGTCGTCCAGCAAAACGCTCGGATCTGATGCTCAGGCAGAAGGAGTCCAGCCCAGATAGAGTCGTCCTCACCTTTCGGCCGAGATCAGGCCGCCTCAGTCTTCGTAGAGGAAGCCAGGACCGGGAGGATGGCGCGCGTGAGCATCATGCGTGAGGCGGTCACCCGATGGGTGCGGGCTGGACCGCGGTTACCGTATGTGTTGGATACTTTGGGCACTCATGATATGTTACCGTGTTCTCACCTCGGCGTTCTTGTGGCCTGACAATTGACTTGTGTGATACAGAACCGGCGTGTTAAGAGCGAAAATTTTTCAGACTTGCATGACTAGCCATACGATATTAAACAAATCGCTAATTTCTTTAGCCCTCAGACGTCTGATGTGTAAAGTGGAGTTAATAATAGCACCCACTTCATAATATTTTTTTGAGGATTTAGTAAATGCACTTAAAGCGATTGGCACAGTTTCTGACCCAGAGTAAGTGATGTTGGGTCTATCGTTAACTTTTTCATCTAGATTTTGTGTTGCAAATACTGATACAAGTAAAGTCTCCAGTCCCTCTCTTGCTCAGCCTGGCTAGCATTATTCATCATTTTTGTCCTGCGAAGAGCGCTGTGCAGTTAACTGCAGAAAACATACCAAAACCTGCTGAACCCAGTTGGGGGGCTCGGCAGGGAGGATGGAAAGGAGAGGAAACCTAAAGGTAGGTGCTATTTTAATTAAATTCTGCGGGTCCTTTTCCTCAAGAGTTTTGTCAAATCTCTACACAGTTTTCTTTGAATTGGTCTTTTCAGCAGCTGGAGAGTATCACTGAAACCTGCTGGTACCAGTACAAAGCCGGGTGACCATGCTCAACTGGGCCCTTCAGCAATCATTCTAGGAGTCTGTAGTCCGCTTATTTTTCCATTCCTCATTACTGCTGTGCCAAACCACCACCACCAACCTCTACTGTCATTCTCAGCGGAGAATCTCATCTCATCTTCTACCCAAGTGGAAAAGCCGAGGTTATTTGGGTGCCACCCTTAACAACTGAACGACCCCCACCACGTTTACCTGCATCCGCATCTACCCTGGCCTGTTTCCCTCATCTCTGAAAGGGGCCTTTTTTTCCCCAAATCAATCCTCCTGGCGCCCAGTCCACCCTCTCCTGTCTCTCTGGAAGCTTGCACCATTATCTGCAACCTCTCCTTTTCCAATGACTCTTCCTCCTCAACCCATAAAGATGCTCAAGTCTCTGCCCTCCAAAAAAAAAAGACAAAAGCAAAAAAGCCCTTCCTTATAATTATCCCACCAGTTGTTAATACTTCATAAACCTACAATAAAGTATACAATAGACCCACAGGCCAGGCGCGGTGGCTCACACCTGTAATCCTAGCACTCTGAGAGGCCGAGGCGGGAGGATTGCTTGAGCTCAGGAGTTCGAGATCAGCCTGAGCAAGAGCGAGACCCCGTCTCTATTAAAAACAGAAAAATTAGCCAGGCTTCATGACGCACACCTGTAGTCCCAGCTATTCGGGAAGCTGAGGCAGAAGGATCGCTTGAGCTCAGGAGTTTGAGGTTACTGTGAGTTATGCTGCTGCCATGGCACTCAGGGAAAGAGAGTGAGACTTTGTCTTAAAAAAAAAAAAAAAATTTTAAAATAGACCCAGAGAGCATGTAAACAGAATTGATAGCCCAGCCAAGAAGACCTTTGGTATATATACAATATATAGAAACTCCATGTATGGTAAAAGGAAACATGCATTCCACAAACATTTTTTGAGTCACTAATTTGACAGGCAATGTGTTAGGTAGGCACTACACTAGGGCTAAAGCTGTGAACATAACATAGTCCATGTCCTTAAGAAGCTTACAGTATAATTAATACCTGTAGTAACTTACAGTTTAATTTATGTGGAAAGGATGGAAAACCAGGCTTCCATTTTGGGGAAAAAACTCAATTTAGATTCTTACCACATACTAGACATCCAAAATTAATTCCATATGAATTTTCTGTAGAGAGTTTTTTGGGGTTTTCTTAGAGACAGGATCTTGTTCTGTCACCCATGCTGGAGTGCAGTGGCGTAATCATAGGACTGTAACCTTGAACTTCCAATCTCAAGCTATCCTCTTACCTCAGCCTCCCAAGTAGCTGAAACTACAGGAACACGCCACCACATCCAACTTATTTTTCTATTTTTGATAGAGAATGGGGTCTTGCTGTGTTGCCCAGGCTGGGCTCAAATTCCTGGCCTCAAGCAATCCTCTTGCCTCAGCCTCCAAAAGTGCTGGGATTACAGGCATGAGCCATCACACCTGGTCTAGAGAGATTCTTTGTGTAAATATCCTCCTCAGAAACTTTCATCTGAGCACCAATTTAGGATTTTTGCTGAGACAATTATTGTTTGGTGGTACTATACTTATGTTCCTCTATATATATTAGCTGCATTTTACTGAAAATAAATAGCTTTCCTTTCTTTCTTTCTTTATATTATTATCAATGTGGACTCATTTTTCTCAATATGTTATAATTCATTACTACCAGTATTCCTTTTGATCCTTAAGTTGTCCTTGGTTTGGCCAGTGGGAACCCCTTCCAGCAGTCATTTGACATGCCTGAGTCCATTTGACATGCCTCCATTACTTTTTGAGAGCACCGTTACTTCTTTTTATTTTTTTCTCTCCCCTCACTATTTTACTCTCTACTTCTATGAATTCAACTTTTTTAGATTCCCATATAAATGAGATCATGTAGTATTTGTCTTTCTGTGCTTGGCTTATTTCACTTAACATAATGTCCTCCAGGTTCATCCATGTTGTCACAAAAGGCAGGATTCCCTTCTTTTTTAAGGCTAAATAGTGTTCTATTGTGTGTGTGTATATATATATATATATATATACACATACACACACACACACCATATTTTCCTTATCTAATTATCTGTTGATGGACACTTAGGTTAATTCTATATGTTGGCTATTGTAAATTATGCTGCAATAAAGATGGGAGTGCAGATATCCCTTCTTCAAGATTAGTGATTTTATTTCCTTTGGATATGCCAGCGTGATTGCTGGATCACATAGGAGTTCTATTTTTAATTTTTTGAGGAACCTCCATACTGTCTTCCACAATAGCTATATTAATTTACATTCCTACCAACAGTGTGCAAGTGTTCCTTTTTCTCCACATTCTCTTCAACACTTACCTTTTGCCTTTTCGATAATAGCTACTCTAAGAGGTGTGAGGTGATATCTCTCATTGTGGTTTTAATTTACATTTCTGTGAGCCAGGCATGGTGGCTGTGGCACATGCCAGTAGTTCCATATACTCAGGAGGCTAAGGGGGAAGGATTGCTTGAGCCCAGGAGTTGAGTCCAGCCTGGGCAACATAGCAAGATGCCATCTCTAACATACATAAATAGATAATGGACATTTCTCTAATAATTAGTGATGTTGAGCAGTTTTTTCATATGGCCATTTGTATGTCCTCTTTTGAGGACACTCACATCATTTGCCCATTTTATAATCAGATTATTTGTTTTCTTACTACTGAGTTGTTTGAGTTCCTTATCTATTTTGGATATCAGTCCCTTATCACATGTATAGTTGGCAAATATTATCTCTTCACTCTGTTATTTCCCTAGCTGTGGAGAAGCTTTTTGGTTTGATGTAATCCCATTTGTCTATTTTGCTTTGGTTGCCTGTGCTTTTGGGGTCATATCCAAAAAAAAATCATAGCCTCCAGACCAATAAATCATACTGTTTTTCCCCTGTGTTTTCTTCTGTAGTTTTACAGTTTCAGGTTTTATATTTAAGTCTTCAATCCATTTAGAGTTGATTTTTGTATATGGTATGAGATAAGGGTCTATTATTAATTTCATGCTGGGCGCGGTGGTCACACCTGTAATCCTAGCACTCTAGGAGGCTGAGGTGGGCGGATCATTTGAGCTCAGGAGTTCAAGACCAGCCTGAGCAAGAGTGAGACCCCATCTCTACTAAAAAAATATGAAAAGAAATTAGCTGGACAACTAAAAATATATAGAAAAAATTAGCTAGGCATGGTGGCGCATGCCTATAGTCCCAGCTACTTAGGAGGCAGAGGCAGGAGGATCACTTGAGCCCAAGAGTTTGAGGTTGCTGTGAGATAGGCTGACACCACGGTACTGTAGCCCAGGCAACAGAGTGAGACTCTGTCTCAAAAATAATAATAATAATAATAATTTCATTCTTCTGCACGTGGATATCCCATTTTCCCAATACTATTTAGCGAACAGACTGCCCTTTCCCCATTGTGTGTTCTTGGCCCTTATTGAAATCAATATTGACTGTTAATGGGTGGATTTATTTTGGGTCTCTTTATTCTCTTCAGTTGGTTTATATATATGTTTTTATGCCTGTACCATGCTATTTTGATGTCTATAGCTGTGTAGTATATTTTGAAGTCAAGTAATATCATGACTCTAACTTTGTTCTTTTTGCTCAAGATTGCTATGGCTATTTGGAATCTTTTCTCATTCCTTACAAATTTCAGTTTTTTTTTTTTCCTCTGTGAAAGATGTCATTGGAATTTTGATAGAGATTACTTTGAATCTGTAGATCATTTGTGTAGTATGGACATTTTAACAATACTAATTCTTCCAATCGATAAATGTGGGATGTCTTCTCATTTATTTGTCTTCAATTTCTTTCATAAATGTTTTATTTTCAGTGTTCAGATCTTTCACCTCCTTGGTTACATTTATTCCTATGTATTTTAATATTTTTGTAGCTATTGTAAATGGTATTGTTTTCTTGATTTCTTTTTCAGGTAGTTCGTTGTTAGGATACAGAAACACTACTGATTTTTCTATGTTGATATTACATCCTGTGACATTACTGAATTCATGTATTCTACTAGCTTTTTGGTGGTCTTTAGGGTTTCTATATATAAGATCTTGTCATCTGAAAACAGGGACAAATTAACTTCTTCCTTTAAAATTTGGATGCCTTTTATGCCTTTCTCTTGCCTCATTGCCCTGGTTAGGAATTCTAGTACCACATTGAATAGAAGTGGTGAAAATATGTATCCTTGTCTTGTTCCTGACCTTAGAAGAAAAGCTTTCAGCTTTTCATCATTAAGTATGTTAGCTGTCGATTTGCCATATGTGGCCTTTATTGCATTGAGGTACATTCCTTCTATATCTAATTTGTTGGGGCTCTTTGTTGCTGTTGTTGTTGTTTCTCTAATCCCATGACAGATTGCTGTACCTAATTTGTTGAGAGCACTTCCTTACCTTCTTTTTTTTTTTAAATTCAGACTTTATTTTTATTTCATCAGTTTTTCCATTAAAGTCCTCTTTCTGTTCCAAGATCCAACCCAGGGTAACCCACATTGCATATGTTTGTGAGAGTTTCTCAGTCTTTCCTTGTTTTCCATGACCTTGACAGTTTTGAGGAGTTCTGGGTGAGTTTCTGGAATTTACTCAGTCCCTCCTCCCCAACTTCCTTACTTTCTGATTCAGGAAGCTCATCTTGAACTTTTCCTACCCCAAGCGTAGAATCAATCAGTTCTCTAATAAGCCTTGGTTCCCTTGAGTAGGGAATGCAAAAATGTTTATAAAAATTATAAAAATCAATTCTGGCTAGGATGCAATGAAATTAGCACTTTCTTACACTGCATGTGAAAATATAAATTAGTATATCCCTCCTATAAAATGATTTGGTATATCTAACAAGCACATTAAAAATGTTTATACTCCCTGATCCAATATTTCCAATTCTAGCAATCTAAAGAACTGATCTGAGTATTAAAAAAAAAAAAAGATAAAGATGTTTATCAAAGCCATTTACACAATAAAATAAAGAAATAAAAAGGAAACAACCAACACAAACCAACACAAATGACATGAAAGTAACACAATCAAATTCATTCTAACCAACACAAATGAATGGAAGTAATACAAATGATAGACTATTATGTAGTCATCAAAAATTATGTTGACTAAGACTTTATAAAATAATTTTTCTTCACTTCACAATCAACCTTCTTGAAAAGGTTTCTTGTCTCCCTTTCCGTAATTTCCATACACACTTCAATCCCCTATAGTATGGCTTATATCGGAATCATTCTCAGAATCATTCTAATAAAAGTGTACTCAAGTGTCCTCCTACTTGCCAAAATTATTTTCAGGCCCTGTCTTTTTTGATCCCTCCATAGGATTCCCTCTTATTTAAAACTTTTTTGTTGGCTGGGCACAGTGGCTCACACCTGTAATCCTAGCACTCTGGGAGGCCGAGGCAGGTGGATCATTTGAGCTCAGGAGTTCAAGACCAGCCTAAGCAAGAGCGAGACCCCGTCTTTACTAAAAAAATAGAAATAAATTAGCTGGACAACTAAAAATATATATAGAAAAAATTAGCCGGACATGGTAGCACATGCCTGTACTCCCAGCTACTCAGGAGACTGAGGCAGAAGGATTTCTTGAGCCCAGGAGTTTGAGATTGCTGTGAGCTAGGCTGACGCCACAGCACTCCAACCTGGGCAACATAGTGAGACTCTGTCCAAAATAAATAAATAAATAAATGAATGAATAAAACTTTTTTGTCTGTTGGCTTCTATGATAGCATGCTCTTCTAATTCTTCTACTACCTCCCAGATTCCTTTGCATTCTCTTTGGGGGGCTCTTTTTCCTCTACCTGGCCCTTAAAGATGTAAGTGTCCCTCAAAGTTCTTGCTGAGATATACTTTTATTCTTACTCTGTAGTCCTAAATGATATATACTATATGTCTTCAATTACTATCAATACAGCTGAAGATACTCAGATTTCCCTCTCCAGCCCAGACACGCCTTCTGAACTACAGATACATGTGGCTAACTGCCTCCTGGGCATCTCCATCTTACTGTTCCACAGGCATCTCAAATTTAACAAATCTTAAATTTAACTCATTATACTGGCCATCAAATCTGTGACGCTATATAGAGTCCCTTCCTTATTGAAATGTACCCTGTTGCCCATATTTCAAATCCAGACGTCCTCTTCACTGTTCTTTCTCCCATATTCTTCATGGACAATCACTGATCAAGCTCTGTTCATTCTACCTCATTTTTTAGATCATCAAAATGAAAATACAACCACCTTAGAATATTTTTAAGAATCCTCTGTTATCTGAATGACTATCTCATAATCAAACGCTAACAAAAATTGCATGGCCCATATTTCCATTTGTGTTTACAACAGTATTTGGGGCCAGATAGTATTGAAATATTCAGATTCTTTTATTGGTTAAATGAAAGACAAATGATGTCAAGGTATGCAATAGTAACAAAATAGACAAGAGTGGTAGGCTAAATAAATCATCACAGGACATCTGGTAAAATAGGCCAGGTAAATTCAAAAGAACCTGCATGTAAGCAGTGAGCTTCATATTCACATTTTTTTTTTTTTTTTTGAGACAGAGTCTCACTCTCTTGCCTGGGGCGAGTGCCGTGGCATCAGCCTAGCTCACAGCAACCTCAAACTCCTGGGCTCCAGCAATCCTACTGTCTCAGCCTCCCAAGTAGCTGGGATTACAA